>JASAMX010015472.1:0-21682 GCA_030248175.1 Microlaimidae sp. YZB2_3
CAATCCCTTTTCCATATAAATTTCAGTAAAAATCTAAATTAATGATTTTTCCGCCATGTTTAAATAATTTAAACACTTCTGTGTACATTTATAAAATTTAGCTTGGGAACCCAAAAAGACACAAGACAAACACGAATTATGTGAAAAAAATGCTGCCGTATGAAATTCCCAGTGCTTAGGACTCAATAAACCATTCTGCAAAAATAAACAAAAAATGGTCGATAATAAATCCTGTTAAAATAAATGGGCAATTTTTTTGTGCATTTAGTAACAAGAAATAAAAAAAGTATATTTAATGTGAAAAAATTTGCATATATATGAACAAAAGTTTTCACTTTTGTGTACGTTGGAAATAGCATTATATTTTTAAACTTGCCCTGCAATTTATTGTTCACTTTGTGAATAAATGTTTTCATAATATGAATAACTATTTTGCCCGAGTTTTTTTTACCGCTTATGTAACAAATACCGCTTTTCGTTAGTAAATTACCTGCCTGAGTATTGATTTTGCCTGAGATATAAAAATAAAAAGAAGTTATAGTAAGAGTACTTGTGTTAAAAACTTGAAATTAGGCTAAAAATTATGGTACAGACTTCTGTGTTAAAAGTTGGGAACAAACTAGATTACTAGCAAATGACTTAATTACTATGAAATGAGTAAACTTTCATTTATATTTTTTTTGGTTGACGTCGGGAAACTACATTTGGAAACATTGTTTAGAACTAGCTTTTAAGAAAAAACCTCAGACGGAACAGTAGCCAAGCGGTTAGAGCGTCGGACTGGTTCGGAAGCTTTAGGTTTAAGTCCCCGTGAAGCATTGTTTTTAACATGCAAAAATTTTTTTATTTCGCACTTTTTAATGATAAAAAAAGTGTTCGTTATTCAATATTGTATTTAACCCCGAATCCGTGTTTTGAGGTGTTTTTGGGGGATACTGCTATAATAGTCGAGAATGCCCCCAACACCCGAGGGTCGCAACCCTCTTAGTGCCCCAGGGGGGGAGTGGAATTAGGAAAAACGGAGGTAAGATTCGTGATCAGGACTACGAAAACCCCCAAGTAAATGTTTTGAGGAGAAATTGGTGAAATTTTGCAACTGCATCATTCCACCTTAAAGGTAGAACTCCACACAGTTAAATTTTGACGGCAGATCCTTATGAATTAATCTTTTACTAAAGTTTTAATAAGGTTTTTTAACTCGTTAAGATCTTAAACATTAAGACGAAGTTAAGCGAAGACTTGATCCAAGGATCCCAGGATCCAGGGCCGACCTAATAAGCATTATTGTTACTGGGTCAAATGATATTTCACACTTAAAAGCTACTTTTAAAGAAACGGTTCGAAATGTAGGTTCTTAGCGGCATTGAAAAAAAAATTAGAGCGAAAATTAAAAAAAAATAATTCGCTTAATTTTAATGAAAGTTTTGAAAAAGTTAGACACAAGTCTAAGTAATATTTTCAATTTTATTTGATAAAAAACTAAGTCAGAATCTTTTTTATTTGATTTTTCTTTCAAAAACAATGATTTTTTTTAATTTTCTTCAAATTTTGATTTACGTTTTTCTCACTCACAACTAAAAAATTCCCTATGTACTTTTTAACTTTTTGTAAAATTGCAAAAAAAATTGAGCGAATCAAATTTTTTAAATGGTCAAAAACTGTTATTTGAGCTTTAAGTCATTGAAATGCATTTTAAAATAGAACAACTGAAATGAATTATGAATTATGAAAACAATGAAATTATTAATGTTAGATACATCATAACCTGAGCTTTCGATCGCACTATACTGTTGTCAGACAAAAATTAATATCGAAAAGATAGTCTAACTTTTAGTAAAATTCGTCATAATTGTGGTTCTTAAAACGGCTTAAAAACCTTTTTAAAAATTTTAAATGGTGAACAATCTTATTTGTGTCAACAGTTGTCCCCCATTGATTGACAAGAAACCGTAAATTTTCCACACTTCAAGAAATGTATGTATTATCAATGTAAATTATCACCATTTAAATAATCGGACCAGTAGTTCTCTGAATACAGCAACCATTGCATTAATCCGCTTTTGCAGCAGAACAAAAATATCAGCCGCACGTCGAAGTTGAAGATAGAACAGCCCAAACCTCCTGAGCTCCTGATGTTGGAAAGTCCTCTGAGTCAGGGAGCAGATTGCTTATGAACAATGGAAGCAGACGAAACAGACACCAGGCTTGCAGTGCCTTCTGCTTTAACAAATAATGTGGCGCTGAGTTGGTGTCCACATCTGGAGGATTGCTGATGGACGGTTGTGAAGACAACCTGTGGTTATTACATTTTATAAGACAATAAATATGAAGTATGATTGCACTTTATTCTCTGTGCTTATCAGGGAGATCACCGATCAATTCCAAAACAAACTTTTAAAATGAATCGCACTCAAAATATATGGAAATAATATGTTAATCAAATCATCATAAACGCTTGAACTCCATTTTATTTCACCTTCAAAAAATTATGAAGTTAAGACCCTATTTGAATAAGGCACTGGTCAAAAAATTTGGGCACTTTTGTTTTCAAAATGGTAAATGCACACAATAAAGGATATTTTGAATTAAAAATAAAAATGTGTAACAATTTATCTGTTTAACAATGGCATAACCACAGGCCTTAGCATCCAGTTTTTCTATACAAATATGTTGTGGGTCTAAAATTTAATTGTTCCAAAGTAATGTATTTTTTCGAAATAAGTTTTCCAGAATCAGGTTTAGTTCACACTGCGAAAGTTTCCCACTGGGTGCCAATTTTTTAAGGGAGCTGAGAACACTTTTTCTAGATACCATAATCTGGAGTGGGAATTGACATATTTTTATAAAACTTTTTAAATGAACATTGAACAGACTTGAAATCAAGGTTTGGAATGAATATTGAATTTTTTAAGGTAATTTGGAATGGACTTCGGATCCCCAGCTTTGCAACCATTCAAAAGCCCAATTATAATTCGTTTTAAAAGTCTATTATCCATTCCAAATGTCCATTTCAAAATCAAAAAAATGTGAATTCCACACCGGAGCTTTTGGAAGGATTTAACAAGACCTCTTCAACCTGCTGATCGAAAGTTTCCCTCTCTCTACGGGCAAATTGTTCCTCATCGAATACTGTTTGTAGTTCTTCCTGAGTAACTTCACACGTATCGCAGAACTTGTTAGCACGAAAACTCTCCAGCATTCCAAAAAGTCCGCGTTTTCCCAAATTATCCCCAGTGTGAAGTGCCAAGGCGGCGTAGCAGTGATGAGTTTTATTTTCAATTTTTACCTGGAAACCTTCAGTTTCCAATTTTTCAAGTTCGTTTTTCATATGTCTAAGAATCACGTCATAGGTGTGGCGTTTTATATCATCAGAGTATGCCAAAGCTACAAGAAATATATTCGCCATTGAGCTCGAAAATCGCGGAGGGAGGTTTTTGATTGTCATGTAAAACACGGTAATCTTGTGAATTACGGTTTTCGATCCCAAGGGATTCGCGGTCTCAATGTCATCACTGTAAAGATCGATTGCTACAGATGTTTTAGAAGCGTCAGAAAAAAGTGGATGCTGTTTAAATTTAAAGCCATCCACAAAACTTTCAATTATGCCATCATCTCGCGGCTTAGTGGTTTTTAGTTTTTCTAAGACTTTTGGTTGAGCTAAAAGAACAGTTATAGTTTTACGAATCGAAATAAATTGAAATGAATCATATATATTTTTTGGTACTATTTTTCCAGAAATTCTCTGATTTTCTAATCTTGGTCGACCGTAAATTAGCTCCTCGGGTTTAATGAAGCAGTCCAAAGATGTAAAATATCGTGTTTGTTTGGCATCAGTGTCTAAAAAACCGAGCGGTCTGCTTAAATTGTCGATTTCCCCAAGAAGTTCCGAACTGTCGATCTGCGGAGCATTGGATTTCAAAAAATGGTCCACTCTAAGGCTCGTATTCACAAAACTATGAGGTTCCGTCATTTATATTTGGTTTTTGGATGATAAACACTGTATTAAAAAAAATGTACATTAGGGTTTTTTTAAATGCACGAAGTTTTTTGTGAATAACTCAAGCAATATCAGGGCGATGTTTTTGACATTTTAACTCAGAAATATTTAAATAAAAAGCTTTTTTTTCCAAAAAATTTCAAGTCAAATTCTTTTTGTCACCTTGAATTACGGCCGTTTATAAATATCCATTTCGTTTTCAAAACGAAAAATCTGAAGTTTCATCAATTTTCAAATTTTTGTGGACACGCGCATTAGGTGTAATGAATATTTATAAACGGCCGTAAACCAAGGTGACGAAAAGATTTTGACCTGAAATTTAGTGAAAAAAATTTCTTATAGTCAATTATCACTGGGTTAAAATTTCAAAAATATCGTTTGAATATTATTTCAGTTATTCACAAAATACATCGTGCATTAGAAAAAAAACCCGGTATATAAATCATTAGGGCAGCACAAATTATTTTTTTAACCCATAAAACTAAACTTTTTATATGTTTTTATGTTTTTCAGAATAACTAAAGTTTTTTTTTAATCGATTTACACTGAATCGTTCCACATGTTACTGTAAACTTGCATTATCAGTTATCACAGCCATGTTAAGGCGTCCTTTATTACAAGAGTTATGAACTGGGCATTTACGATGAGAAAGGGGCAAATTCTCCCTGGGTGTGTGTTTAAACAGAAAAGATGTGGACGAAAGCTAAAGTCTTCCAGGCTGAAATTAAGGGCGCAACCGCTCTCTGCTAGGAACAAAAGGAACAAATAAACAATGAACTCGCGAGCGAGAAAAATTATAAAAAGTTTTCTGCGGTTATTTAACCAATTATTATTTAGTTGTGTCATGTGTTTTTCTGCACGTGATATTTTCTCAAAGAACGAGTGGTTACTTTATCACTTATCCATTTTCACCCCAGATAGAATTTATCTTCAGTCTGAGATGGACATTATGTGCACCATAAGAAATTTGTATTTGACTTGGCTGGCCACAAAATAAAAATTTCTACCATATAATAATTTATCTACCATATAAAAATTCAGAACATTAAATGTTTATTCGTTATTTTTTTAATTTTTTTTATAATTATTCTGCGTGGCGGCTGTCGCGACCGCTCTGTCGCTTCTACAGTGCTGTTGAGTTTAGCACATGTAATATTTTTTGTGATTTATTATATTCTGCCCCTTTAATGTTAAAATGGGCTAAAAGCTTACAAATTTTTGATCAAGAAATTTTACTTTTTATTGTTGTTTTTTTTTAGAAAAAGGTCATGACAGCAAAATTTTTATTCCGATTTTTTACTTGTCTGTAGTTTTCCGAGAATTCGAGTTTTCAAAATAAAAATCATTAAAACTAAAATTGTTAACGTTTGTTTGCGTCTGTGTATTGGTGATCACCAAGAAGCACTGAATTATAAGACGACAGATTTTAATAGATACCTTGACAACTAATGTAATATCAGCATGTCAATTGTCTACGTTTCCAGAAAACCAAAACACAGACCGATGTCTGAAAATTTTATTTCAAAAGACTTCTTTTGTTCAAGCCGAACGGTCGGCCGGCGGACTAACTATATTTTAGAATAAAAATTATGCTATAAGTTATAAAATATAAATTATTTTATTTTAATTAAACGCAATAAAATGCGAAGTCGCGTAATTGTTTGCTTTTATAATATATTTTTCGACATTTTATATTAAATTATTGTACTATATTCCAATTAACGTTGAAGTTTTGCTTCAATGAGCCATGAGAATAAAAAAATATATTTATTTTTAACAAAATAATGTAAACACAGATGTTTTACGGATTTCATGTAATTTTCTTTGTATTTTGTCTTTATATCTTTGTAAGAAATTATGTTAGAAATTTTCTATGTAAAAAGATGTAGAAAATGTTTTAGATCATTTTGAATGATAAAATAGTGAAAATAATTCATTGTGTACTATGGGTGTGCATTACCGGGAAATTTCATTTTAGCCGCGCCTTAGCTTTAGTACTAAAGGTTCAAAAATTGTTTAGCCTTAGCTTTAGTACTAAGCCCAAAAAAGGCTTAGTTCTATAGCCTTAGCTTTTTCCAAACTGACAAATATGGAAATTTTCCTAAATTTTAAAAATTATCCCTTTTTTTAGGTAATTCTTGGCATTGCATTGTTAAGTTTAGGGTAAAAACTCAACATTAAAGATCTTTTTAACGTTTATTGCATTAGGTCATGAGAAAATAGTGAAAATAATTCATTGTGTACTATGGGTGTGCATTACCGGGAAATTTCATTTTAGCCGCGCCTTAGCTTTAGTACTAAAGGTTCAAAAATTGTTTAGCCTTAGCTTTAGTACTAAGCCCAAAAAAGTCTTAGTACTAAAGCACTTTAGCCTTAGCTTTTTCCAAACTGACAAATATGGAAATTTTCCTAAATTTTAAAAATTATCCCTTTTTTTAGGTAATTCTTGGCATTGCATTGTTAAGTTTAGGGTAAAAACTCAACATTAAAGATCTTTTTAACGTTTATTGCATTAGGTCTTAGCTTTTTATTTTAAAAATATTATTTTTAGGGTTAATTTTACAATTTTAAAGTTGCTCTTGTTAAACTGTATTTCAGTTTTAACTTTAAATGTTAACAGATGTATCAAAATGGCTAACTATCAAGAATAGTTTTTCTGAAAAAAATATCTAAAGCAACAAAACATTTAACCAACATTTTTTATTAAAATAAACGCTTACTGCATAATAAACATTACAAAATACCCATATGAAATTGTAAAAATAAGATTATTTTAATATTAAGCACTTAGAAACTCGAAAAATACTTCAAAAAAAAAAAAAAACAAACAAAAAATCAGTATTTTCTAATGCATAAACAAAAATAAGAAACACATAAAAATAAAACCCCATATTCATAGCACCTTAAAACCAAAATTCGTTTTAATTGCTTTAATTAACATTATTGTTTAAAATATTCACTCATGTTTCTTTTAAAGTAAAAATATAGTATATTCAAGTTTATATAAGCATAGTTTTTAGGCAGCTAAGAGTGAGGGAAGGGGTTGAGGTGGTTGGTTACCGGCGGTAAATTGCATCTTAAATTCTGGGAAGGATGTATGGAAAATTTTGAAATCTAAAAGAGGGTCAGGGTGTGTCTTGTGGATTTTCAAAACAAAATACTTTAAAGGTGTCAGATTAAAATTCTGGAGGGGAGCCAGATTAAAAAAAGATAACTTTTCTGAGAAGAACTCGATTTTTGTCTAGGAGGGAGGTTCAAAATTTTGAGGTTAAAGGACCCCACCATACCTCTCCACTTCATGGATAGAAATCTCATTGAATAATCATGTTTTTGATTGGTGAACACTTTTTTTGGTTTTTTGGTCATTTCTTTGGCCAATCATTTTTGGGTGATTTTCATTTTCTTGGCAAAAGCTAACGTTTTGCCGGGCCCATACGTTTTGCCAAGCTTTTGCCAGCTAATTTCAGTTTAGCCGCGCCTTAGCTTTAGTACTAAGCCCAAAAAACCCTTTAGTACTAAAGCACTTTAGCTTTAGCTTTAGTACTAATGGCACCCGTATTGTGTACAAAGTACACAATGTATCATTTTTCGTATTTTCTCACTCAAACAAAAACTATTGTGACCGCACAATAGTCATTGTTTGGGTACTAATTGTTCCGCTGAAACCGGGATCAAGTTTGCCTAACGTTTTTTTCTACAAATTGTTTTTGTAAGTGTTTTGTACGAAAAACAAAATATCTCAAGAAGTAGGGTAACTGACTTAATTTCGGCCACGCCTTAATTTCGGCCACCAATTTAGGGTGTTAGAAAATTGCTTTACTTTTAAAACACAAAAGAACTAGCACAAAAGTAACTAGATTATTGTTGAATAAAGTGTTTTTGCAAAATTTTTTTATTTTTGTTTTTCGACATTATACACATTTTCATACAGAAAGTGATTTTTTTGTGATTTTTCTAATTTTTGCTTTGTGTTTAAACTGCATCAAATTTAGAACGAAGCAAATATATAATCTTAAAATATCTTCTATTTAAGGCTCAAAGTTGTTAATTTTCATGTTTTGATATTTTCTTCAAAATCATTTTGCAATGCGTTTAACTAGCTGCGCATTTTAAGATTCCGTTAATTTCGGCCACCTGAAAATTTAGGTAAAAGAACCTGCCGTTTTTTGCTGTTTTTAAATATCATTGTACTACCGTATTTATAAAAATTTTTTTTTGCTCGTTTAACTTTGTTTTGATGTTTTTTAAGCCAAAAATAAAAATTGAACAAAAAATACAAATTATTAAAACTTAATTTTTAAAGGTTTTGACATAATTATTTAAAGTCTTGCTAATAATTATTAAAGTTCGCAAACGGGGGATTGAAAAAGCCAGAAAATACTTACTCAAAAAAATAAAAAAAAGGTGGCCGAAATTAAGTCAGTTACCCTACTGCGCCAATATTGATAAAAAATTATCAAAGGAAAGTAGAAAGTTGCCACTTTTTTATATGTATTATTTTTAACATAAAGCTTTATACCTATTCAGAAATATTTTAAGCACAGGGGCCTGTTTCATAAAATACTGGTAAATTTTACAAGTTTGTAAAATGGAGAAAAATACAAGTTTTTAAAATTACTGACTTCTAAATTTTTAAACAAATAAAAAGATGTTTTTATATGTGTAACTAAATAATAAGCGTAAATAAAGAAACACTCATATTTCCAGTGGCAAGTTTATAAAAAGTGATGATAAAATAAACAAAAACGATGGAATTTATGTTTATGGTTTTTTCCTAAAAATACAATTTTATTCTAAAAAAAAAAAAATATTTTTTAAATTTCAATTGAATAAAAAAGTTCGAAGTTTTTGTTTAAATTTAACAAATGTATCTCCAATTTTATTTTTTAAGTGATATAAATGTTGGATAAATAAATAGAAAAAGAATGTTAATGAACGGATTATCAAATTAGTTTTAAAATATTCGTTATTGATTTAAAATTTACCCAAATTTGCGTCCAAAATAAACTGAAGTTTGCAAATAAATAAAAAAAACGTGTGTTGTTTGTACTTAATGAATTAATAACAGAAACCCAACCCACCTTTTGGACTCCCTATTGTAATTGTTTTTTTGTTTATTGTTGTTCGTTGCGGCACGTTAGGTTAACAAACGGAATCACTAAACTAATGTTTTCAACAACCAAATTTTATTTCATTTGAAAACGTTGACAATGACAATGACAATATACTACACATTCTAACAAAAAAATGACAATATACTACACATTCTAAACTCAAATAAGGTTGCTTTCTTTTTATAAAAATACCATTATAAACTTAAAGACTTAAAAAATGTTTCGCACATCATAGGTGAAAAGTAAAAAAACCGTTCATTCGGCCCGGCGGACCTGGCAAAAAATATAATTTTGTTTTTTTGTTAGATTTACGTTAAATAACAAATAAATAACATCTTCAATTATTGAACTTAGAATTACATTTCTTTTTAAGTTTAAGTAGACCTTTCACAGATTTTTTAATATACCTCCACAAACCAACAAAAAAAATAATTCAAATTTACAATGGTATTTTTACTTGTATTTTTTACTTGTATTTTTCACTTGTATTTTCACTTGTATTCAAGTTTTTTTACAAACTTGTAAAAAAATCAAGTGAAATCGTAAAGTAAATTTTACCCTACTCGGAGTAGGGTAAATTTTTTTTTTGAGAACTTGTGAATAATTACAAGTGGCCAAAGTTTAAAACTAGAATAACTTTAAACACACAACAGCTACGTACATGAAATTTTAAATAGTTTTCACATGGCATATAATCTTTTTTCATTTCAAATTTCAACGCAAATGGTTCAGAATAAAAAAAAGTTATTGATAGACTTGTAATTTACGAAGACCAGTATTTTATTGAACAGGCCCCAGAATTAAAAACCATTTTTGAGGTCAATAAGCAAAAAAAATAAACAAACGAACAAAACACAACGCATCCAAGCAAAACAATACACCAAGTCACCTCAGCAACCACACTCCCTCAACGAACGAACACTCCAACAACGCAACCCCTATAACACCCACCAACCAACGACCACCCACACACAACCACCCCAAACAAACCAACACCACCAACACCACCCCCAAACAAAACAAACGCAAAGCAAACACCAACCACCAAACACCAAAAACGAAACAGTAAAACACACCACAAAAAAAAATCAAAAAAAACAAACAAACCCACAACACAAAAACACAAACACAACACAAAACAACAAAACAAAAACAAAAACAAAAACAAAAAAATATAAAATAAGACAACAAAAAACACAAAAAATAATACAAAATCCAACAAAAAACAAATACACCCCGCCATAACTACCACCTAACGAACAAATATAATAAAAAAACAACCAGATAGAAATAAAGATAATAAAAACCAAAAAAAAAAAACAATAGACCACCTACCCCAACAACAACAAAACAAAAAAACAACACAACCAAAAATACAACAAACAAACAACACACTATTATCAAACCATAACCAAGTAATTAATAAACAAAACAAACCCAACACCTATTATTATCCAACATATCACAAAAAAAAATACATAAAAACAAAAACCACACAAAATAAAAAAATAGAAAAATAAGAAAAAACAAAACAAAACATATATCACACAAAACCCACAATAATCTATACCATAGTACATATAAAAACATATAAAAATAACAAAAACTATCTCCAACAAACAAAACAAATAACACCCCCAAATCATATATAAACTATAAAAAAACAAAAAAAACAACTCACCCAATATCAAAAAAAACACTATATTAATAACCAAACCCACAAAAACCCTAAAACAAAAAAAAAAAAAAACAAAAACACCTAAATAAACAAAAAAAAATATATAACTAAAAAACAAAAAAAAAAAAACACACACAATAAAAAAAACACAAAAAAACAAAATTATCCTAAAAAACAACAAAAAAAAAAAAATCAAAAAAAAACAATCAACAAAATAAAAACAAAAAAAAAAAAAAAAAACAACAAAAAAAACCAAAAAACAACAAAAAAACAAAAAAAACAAAACAAACACACAATACCACAAACAAACAACACAAACCAAAACAAACAAAACACAACAACAAACAACACAAACAACAAAAAAAAACACAACAAACAAAAAAAACAAAAAAAAAAAACAAAAAAAAAAAAAACAAAAAAAAAAAAAAAAAAAAAAACAACAAAAAAAAAAACAAACCCAAAAAACACGCCATTTTTGGAGGGTCCCGTTTAAGATATTTTGACAAAAAAATGAGCTATTGGGGACAGGGGTAAGGTTTTCACAAAAGGTAAGGTAAGCTTTAATTTTTATGTTTTTTAGTTTTATAATTTTGTTTGTCTTCAAATTTAGGTATGCTCACCTAATTAACCTATTATTTTTTTGTTTGCTATTTTAAGCCGCAGTAGGGTACACATTAAGAATTACAGAAGTATAAAAATGACAAAATACGAATCTGGACCCAGTTTTATAAAATAAATGGGCTATTGGGGGCAGAGGTAAGGCTTTCACAAAAGGTAAGGTACCGCAATTTTAACCCTTGGTACGGTACGCAGTACAAATTAGAGGAGTATAAGCACGACAAAATATGAACCATGACCCAGTTTTTTAAAATAAATGGGCTATTAGGGGCAGGGGTAAGGCTTTCACAATAGGTAAGGTACCGCAGCTTTAAGCCGCGGTACGGTACGCAGTACCAATTACAGGATTATAAGCACGACAAAATACGAACCTGGACACAGTGTTATAAAATAATAGAAAAACAGAATATGACGTGATTTTGCAGAAACACCAATTTCCGTTTAAAATTAGTGATAGGGCTGGCAAATCTTTCAGCGTAAATCGTTTACGGAGAACTGAAAAACGAGTTGTGGATTATTTGTTTAACTTCCCAGCTACAGAAAAGGCGTACAGAAACTACTAGGTGGTATTCACAAAACTTAGGGGCCTAATCCTTTTCCGCTTGGGACTGCGTTTACCCAAACTGGTTTCTGATTTTCGGTCACAACTCAGTTTGGACACCGGAAAAATGAAATGGGTCTATTTTTATTACCTTGTTCTTGGTTCCAAACCATTTTTTCTCGCGACCTATTCGCTAAACAAACTGGATTAAGCAAAAATCAGGGATCGGTCTGGATTAAAGACGATCTTAGTCCAAAGTGAACCAGGTCTAAAAGTTTTATTAATACCACTGCATGGTTTTTACAAAATTGTTTGAGCTTTAAAATTGTTTTGGTGGGCATATTTTAAAGGGTGATTTTGAGGATAATTAATCAATGTATAGCTAACGTAAAAATCTATGCATGAATAAAGTTTTTGTAAAATTTGACGGCACTGTAAGTGAGAAATGATCATCCAAAGTTTTTTCATTCTAAATCATACTTGTACAGAGCTTAGAAGTTACAAAAATGCTTAAGATTAGAGAATGTCCGACGGTGCATTAAACAGATGTTCAATTTATACATAGATTATTCCACAAGGTAGCTTTTAATCATGTAAGAAAATTTGCTAGGACCTGTAGAATAATCAACAGTTTATAAAATAATCTACCTGAGGATTTTTCTTTGTAATACTGTAGATTATCTACATTTTAACCACGAATTTGCAATCAAAAAATATTTAAATGTAAAACACTTTCAAAAGGTTTTTTCACGTAATGTTGTCCAATATTCAACGTTTTTTGTTGAATCGGATGTATAAATTTGTTTACATCTTGAAACATGAAATACTGCAATGATTTAATTTATTAGACAATATTATGTGGAAAAATGTTATTTATGAAATTTAGTTTTGCGTTTATTTAAAATTTTATTTTAAATAAACACTTCCTTGAACTCTAAGCTTGAGAATAGAAAATTTACTTCGACTTAGGCTTACAGGACAGGGTTTACTTAACGCGTGCTTCCTAGGTGCTAGATTAGCACGTTGTTTAAAACCCTTGCTAATGTTGCAATTTGTGTTTTTTTTGAAAAAATCTTACAAAACTCCTTGCCTGCTTGCAGGGGCGTAACCAGGATTTCGAAAAAGGGGGGGTTGTATTCCATACAAATTTTTTGAAAGGGGGGTTGTAGGGGGTTGTACTCGAAATTTTCAAAATATCGTAAAAAAGACATTAAAAAGGGTAAATATTTTTTGGCGTTTTGCGCTAAGTGATTCTTTTTGCTGTTATTTACATTGTTTTTTAAAGTTAAACTTGAAAAATTTTAGGTTTAAAAAGGCATAACATTAAAAATCGTGCGACAGCACGAAAAAATTTTAAAAAATTGTCTTTGAAATTAATTAAAAACCACCTAAAAGTTGTAAAAAGGTATATAAGTGTCGAGCGCTGAGCGGAGCGAAGCGCGAGAAAAATTTTTAAAATTTGTTCTGTTAGGACCCCCAAATTTTTACCTCAGCCTGCCCAAAAAGGGGGGAGGGTTCAACCCGCATAACCCCCCTGGCTACGCCCTTGCCTGCATGCCATAAACGGATATTTCACGTCAGGATTTTAAGGGCCTTCAAAATGTCATATAGTATTCGTGATCGCGTCATATATGTATATATGTTTTGCTCTGTGGGAATGGTTGTGAAAAGAGCTAATAGAATCACTTTTAACCAATTAGTGCGTGGAAAAAATTAATCTCCAATCAATGAAAAATCTCCTTTGTTTATAAGCACTAATTGGCTAAAAGTGAATCTAATAAGTTATCTTTTAACTCTGTAAAGAATATTTAACACTGAACAATTTTCGTTTAAATGCGAGGGTTTTGACTATCGTTTTTATTAATTTTATGAATATTTGTCATAAATAAAAACTAATAAGGCAATAATCTCTAGTTAAGGGTTAGAAAAACTCCGGATTAAAGCTTTATTAGATTTTATTTAAAAACAACTATGCACAAAACTGTTCAAATACTAAATTATCCCCTTTAAAAAAAGAGTCTCAAAAGATTTTTTGAGAAAAAATAACGATATTAAAACATTATCAAGTGTTCTAAACAATGTGCTAACTTAGCACATAGTCAGCACGCGTTTAGTGAACCGGCTCCAGAAGGATTTTTCTAATTGAGTTAAAATAAGTATAAGTAGTTAGTCATATACAAACAGATGAATTTTTACAAAAGTTTGTTTATTATACCGTAAGGTAGATATATACCGTTATACCGTTATACCGTATATATATACCGTTATACCGCTTTAAATTTAAATTTGATTAGATTTTATCCAATTATAAATAAATACAGCTGAAGTATTATTAAAGAAAAAGGTCGGCTACGATACTTAAAATGATTGTATGTTTCATTAACTATCACACTTCGTTTTATCTGTTTGAAACTGAATTGGGTTACAAAACGTTGTTTATAACTTTAAATTTATTTAACTCGTTTTAAAATTAAAATATTTGTTTATAATTCGAAAGTAACATGAATAAAACAACACAGAAGCAAGAAAAAAAAACTGCACCGTCGCCGACTTTTTTTTTATTAACAAAAATAATCTTATATATTCACTAGTCAAATTGCTTGAAATCTAAAGCTATCCTAAGGTACTTTTCTTTCACTTTTCTTGTAAATGCGACCAGTATTAATCAGGAGTCGATTCATTTAAAATACCTCTCTTATTAGACTTATGTTCCAGCAACTTTAATCAAGTTCCTAATTTTTGTAACTTCGAGTTTTTGTGTTTTTTTTAAACATACTTACTAAGATTACTTTGTTTAACGCAAACATAGTGCTCACAATAAAAGAAACAGAGAATATTTGAAGTTTAATACAGGTTACGCCTTATACTACCTTTGTAACGTTGAATTGTTTTAGTTATTTTGTTGTGATATGAATTTACTAATCATTTATAATTGGATATGGTGGACCGTCGGCCATTTTTTCGTGAAATGCGAAGCTAACAATGTCAAAACTCTCATAAGTATGTTTTAAAGTATGCTTTTAGTTTATATCAAAGGAAATTTAAATTTTACTTAATTACTTTTTTATGTTTCTGTTAAAAAAAAGTTGTTTTATTTACCTAAACAAAATGTGTGATTTATTTTTAAAAATCTTGATCTAGTTCTTAATTGATAAACTACAATACTTTATTGGAAATTTTTGCAATTTAGCAATATGTATGATCTATTTTTACTAAAAATGGAAGCTAATACCTTTTTCATTTTTTATGAACTTTCGTTTTTAATATGCTGTTTTTGAATTTTGTGCTTGATAAAATTTTTTTATTTAAATTTTTTCGTCATCATCACCATACTTTATTGGGCTTTAAAGTATTTTGTTTTATATTATTTATGGTGATATATAATCTAAAACATATAAGGTTGCCTATTTTAAAATTTTCAAAAAGTCAAAATTTTGTTTGCTATCACCTATTTTATTTCATCATTATTTATTTAGAATTTTGGCGGCTTTTTTAAAAGTTTTTGAACTTTTTTTAAATGAATTATAGGCGAATCCTCCTTAACTAAGCTCAGCCCGCAAAAATACAAAAATCAATGAATTACTTTGATATATTAATTTAACCAGAGATTACGTCTTAATCTTAAATTAAATCCGCTAAGCTAGTCTAACAAATGGATACTGCGAGTATGTTTACTACCATTTGGTGAAAATCGCTAATCTTAGATTAACCTTAACTTCAATTAAACCTTAAGCATACCACCCTATGAAAATTTATCTTTAATTTAAAACAAAAACTTTGATATTTTGTTTTTCAACCGCAATACCTTTCCAAATATACATCAAAAAATAAGGCTACATATATTCAGGGCCTGTGCCAGGATTTTTGAAAGGAGGGGGACAGACTCTAGAAAACTAAAAATAAATAAAAATGCGGCGCAAAGCGCCGCATTTTGCGCCGCGGAGCGGCGCCAAGCGGACGCGAAGCGTCCGCCGGGAGGTCTGGGGGGTGTCCCCCCAGCCGCCGGAGGCAAAATTTTTTGACTTAGCATTAAAAATGATTAAAATTAGGGCTTAAAAATACCTATTTACATTGAATTCAAGGCAGCCAGACCGGCAAAATCCACTTTTGGCATACCCCAAGAAAGAAGGTAGGGAGAAGCAGGGTTCATAATGAAGTTACCTTCGCTTTTACCTCCCGCCACCCCCCTGGACCTACCTCATCTTCCTTATTTTTTACCCCGGCCAACCCAGAAAGGGGGGGGCATCATGGCCCCCCTGGTCCCCCCCCTGGCACAGGGCCTGCATATATTGTTAGAAACGTATGGCCTATTTCATAAAGATTTTTCTAATTGTACATTAATAAACGCATTTAATTTCTTCTTATTTTATTCATTAAAAAATATATACGTGTGGAATTTACGGCATTTGCAGAAATGTAATTTTTTAACTTGTAGACGCAATTTTATTACTATACTTTTTAATTAAAAATACAAAAGAAAAATATGCTTTTGTTAATTTACAGCTGAAAATTAATTACAAGCAATTTTTATGAAATAAGCCCCTGGCGGTGACAATGCCACCGTTAACAGCTATTTTGTTGTTGTTGCATTACCTGAAACTTATCTTACCTATGCAGACTATGCAAAGGGCAGGCGATAAGACAAGCCAGGAGGGGCAAAAAAATTTCACCCCTATGATTGAAACTCTTCGTTCAAGATCAATAACGTTGGAAATCTTTACCGCTAGAGTGAACACTGCATGCAGTGTTCACCAATTCACCCATTCCAAGTCGCCTGATATTGGTCTTACTATTTAATGTCGTACATGAGCGGTATAGGTGTTCCTGCAAGGCCAGCTTTCATCAGTGTTAAAGATCACCACCGGTAGCATTGTCACAGGTGGTACTTCCACTTTAGTGTTAACCGGTCCTTAAAAGCTAAGTTGAAGTTTTATTAAAAAATATCAATATTGAGAACAGAAAATTTGGTTGTTTTGGTAAAACATTAAAAAAGTTAGTTTTCTTCATTTTTAATTGATCTTGTTTTTTGATTTATCAAAAAATTTTATAAAAAATTTCATAAAATGTTTTAAAGTAACTGAAAGGTTTTATGAGCTAAGTTAGCAAAATTATGTTAAAATTGGTTGCTAAATAAATAACTTATGTATTTCAAACATAGAACAATAGTTTTTTGCAAGAATCCTAATATATTATATTTAAATATTTTAGCGATCAACAACTGCTCATATTATGTTAATTCAACAGAAGTTTCCTATGATAAAATTTTTGACTCATGTAATCCAGGATTGCCAGCAAACCGTTTAAACGATAGTATGATAAAAAATTTAACATATTTGATAAGGGAAACATTAAATAAGGTAGGTTTTTTATATTTTTTAACAAATGATGTTCTTTTTGCATTATTAACAAACATGTTAAAAAAAGTTTTATATTACAAAAAATAGCCAAGTATTTTAAGTCAAAAATCCCTATTTAGCATTAAGAAAACCTTATGGAATGGGCTGTTTCTTTCCCCTTGATCTTTGAATTTTATGTTAGTGATTGGTAAATTTCTGTATAGTAGACCACAGAAAGTTTTACACTTTAAGATGGTAAAAACTTTCCTATTTGAACTGAATTTTTCAGTGTTAAAGATTTTACCAAATTATGACGCTATAGAATCATTTTCAGCCAATGAGCGCCTGGAAAAATTGAATCTAATAAACGTAGAGATCTCCAATTTTTAGCAGCTCCCACTTTCATTACCAAAAATAAAACATTATAAACGCAAATCACAAATAGCACCCACTATTTGAAGGCCTTAAATTTCTAACGTGTTTAAAGTTAACTCAAAAGTAATTTTAATTCGCAAAAAGATCTCAAAAGTTTATGTGAATCTATCGGTAAAAGACTTAAAATTGTAAATTTAGGCGTGGTTTCTTTTTTGATTTCTATTAATTTTTTTAATTCATATCATCTATTAAAACGAGCCTATGATTTAATCTTTTGCAATAACTAACATTCTGTTTTGACATTTTAACATTTTGTGACAACCATTTAAGTAGTCAGCTACTTAACAATCATGATTTGCCAAACTCCTTAACTATCCTTAACTAACTTAAAATTTTTTAAAGTAGTTATCTAAACCTATAACTAACTACTTGAAAAAAAAGTTGTAAAGCAAGTATTGAATAAAGTAGCTATAAGTAAAATGCAGTCTCAAGCAGAAATAAAGGTCATTTTTCAGACGCAGGCAATAGTCTCCCGCGTGAATAAGCGTTATAGATTTATATGTATATAATAATAAATAAAAGTTATTTGTCTTCATAGAAAAGTCGCGTTTTTAGCTATGAATATCACAAAATTAAAATAGAACTGAGTTTTTCTGAAACATGTATTCACAAAAACAAACCCTCCTAATTTTTGTTACCACAAGTAAATGAGTTTAAAAGGTCAGTTTTCTACATAATCCAGTTAAACAAAATTGGCACCTTGCACTAAACTGGTTACATACATGGAGTTTGCAAATACTAATATTGTTGCCTGTGGAAAAATACCATAATTATGCAATTTTTTAAAGGAAGGGAGGTGTGAAAAGAACGGTGAAAATAAGGCGGAATTAAAGCGGAGATTAAAAAAAACCCAAACTTTTCTTTAAATGAAACAAATTTTACTTAAAAGATATGAAAAACTAATGTATATATCTAATATTAATTTAAAATGTAATAACCTACTCTCTAAATTTACTTTGTAATTTTTTGAACCAAAACAATTATTGTTACTTTACATATTTTAAAAATTATTGTAATCTAAACAAATAATAAACTGTTACTCTTAACCAATAACTTTTTATTTGTGTTTTTTTTAAATTACTTTGTTAAAAAAATGTACAAATCATTTTCCCGGTTTAAAATTTCACATACAGGCTTTTGAAAATCTATTAAGTAAATTTAAAGAGTGAATGGTGAAGCAATAATTTTCGTTAAAAAATGTATAACTGCCACTAAATTATACTCCCACATTACTCTGCTATTTTATTTTTTCAAGGAACGCTGCATATCTAGTTTTATTAATGGGTGGAATGCAATCCAAGAGTAATATGGGAGTATAATACAAGGGAAAATATACATTTAATTAACAAAATTTATGCTTTACCATTTAGATTATTACATTTAATATTAATATTCATTATAAACATTATTCTATCCTATGTTTTTATAAGTGAATAAACGAAAGAATGAATTTCCTTTATTATTACTTTTCAAACAAAATAAATACGAACACACAAATAATTTTATATCAATACAAATTGTCAATAAATATATAATAAGAACAAAAACAAACTACTTACATGTTTGAATAATGTATAATAAAGGGAAGGAAGACACAGAGCTTAGAGCTACTTAACGTGTCTGTCAAATTTAGTAATGTTTTCAAAACTTTTATTTTTAATTTTGCTTTTAAAAATATTTAAAGTTTTTGAGTTTATCACAGATTTGGGTAAATTATTCCAATACCTTGCTACTCTGTTAGGGTATGAATAATAAAAAGTGTGGTTTTTTGCAATTGGTATGGAAATTTTTTTGCTATTGTCATTTTTGCCCTTGTAAATACCCCATTTAAAAAATTCTTGAAATTGTAATTCACCAAGATTATTTATAATTGAATAGCATAAACTAAGATCTGTGTAAATCCTTCGCTCTTCTAATGATTTCAATTTAAAGAAATTTAGTCTTTGAATATAATTAAGGTTTTGATCAAGATTACACTTAGCAAACAATCGTCTTGTAAAGGTACGTTGTACCTGCTCAACGCGATCAATATCCTTGCATAGGTATGGTGACCATACTGGAGTGCAATACTCTAGAATCAGACGCACAAATGAGCAATATGCAGTTAACAAAGCGTTTACAGTTTTAGTCTGAAAGCATCGGAAAATTGGGTTGAGCGTTTGATATGCTTTTTTAGCAATATACTTACAATGAGGAATTTGTTTGAGCCCATCAGAAACTAATACACCCAGATCCTTAGCTTCTTTATTTATTATTAGTGGTTGTTTATTAATCAAAATAGGCAATTTTGGATTTTTACTCCCCATGTGAACTATACAACATTTTTCAGTTGCTATTTGGAGCTGCCATTTTGCAGCCCATTTTACAAGGCTATTAACAGAAGATTGTAACAAATAATTATCCTCATCTGATTTACGTATATGATATAATTTGACGTTGTCGGCAAAAAGCTTACAATTTACATCTGGGGTTTCTTCAGGAAGGTCGTTTATAAAAACTAAAAATAGCAAAGGTCCAAGAACGGACCCCTGAGGACCCCAGATTAAACTTCACAGTAATTAGAAGCACTTTCTTGAATAACTACTTTTTGTTTACGATTTAACAAAAACGCTGAAATCCAAAAAAAAAGATCTCCACTTATTCCATATGCTGATAATTTTGACAGCAGTTTTTGATGGGACACGGAATCAAAGGCTTTACTAAAATCTACATAAACGGTATCAATTATAAGTTTATTTTCAATTGCTTTATTCCAGTCAACAAAAGATTCCAAAAGTTGAGAGCAAGTAGATTTTTTTTGAAGAAATCCACGTTGAGCTTTTGTTATAATATTGAAACGTTTAAAAAATCCAAATTATTGGTCATAAATTACTGACTTCATAACTTTACATGCTATGCAAGTTAGCGAAATCGGGCGGTTATTTTTTGGGTTACTTGGATCCCCTTTTTTAAAAACTGGTATTACAATAGCGGTTAACCACGTCGGTGGTAACTTATGCGTTTTAAAAGAAACCGTAAATACGGTAGCTAAAGGAAAAGCTAGGAAGTATGCGAACTCTTTAAATAGCATTGCAGGCAAAGTAACAGGAGTTCTACTCGTTTTATTTTTTTGCTTTTTCAAAGATTTAAGAACCGTTTGGGTATTAAATTTTATATTTGAAAAAGTAATATCATTTGGTAATTTACGAGTTATACGATGTTTAACCCCATCATCTTTTGTAAAATTGTTTTTAAAAACTGAATTTAATATTTCACACTGCAGTTTTGGATCATCTGTTAATTTTCCATGCTCATCATCTAATGGAGCAATTCCTTTTGTATTTTTTCTTAAGTTTTTAACGTGTTGAAAGAACCGGTTTTTGTCTTTAGATTTTAGTACCTTTGTTTCTCTAGATTAATTAAATTTGTTTATTTTGGTTTTATATTTTTTATTTAATCTATTATATTCTGCTTTTTTATTGGGATTAAAACGCTTTTTTCAAAGCGATAGTTTTTTTGATTTTATAATTTGTATATATCTTGGATATTTTATTTGATTAATTTCGCATCGTTTTTGTACAGGAACAAAAATTTTTATTGCCTCTTCAATAGAATTTTTAACTATATCCCAATGTTTTTAAGCGGTTTCGTTTTGAAATGAAATGTTTTTGAAATAGGGAAACAAAATCGATTGATGTCGAAAAATTGTTCATTCCCTCCCAATTAGCTTTTTTAAAGTCAAAGTAAAAACCTTTGTGGTTGATTGACGAGCAATAATTCCCAACAACAAAAAAATCAATGCTATTGTGGTCACTGTTAAAAAGTGGCTCTGTAATATTTACATTAAATGTATGTAATTTTTCATTACAAAATATGAGATCAAGATAATTTTCACCCCTCAATGGTTTCTTAACAACTTGAAAGTACGATTCCTGTACAAAAACCGATGAGAAAAGATTAGTTAAATAACAGTTTGAAAGATTA
>JASAMX010015473.1:0-18507 GCA_030248175.1 Microlaimidae sp. YZB2_3
ATGTTCACTCAAACACCAGGGGACGATTTTTAAGCAGTTTTTAGTGCATATTTAAAAAAAATTCTTCCGCCTCCGGCGGCTGGGGAAGCACCCCCCAGACCCCCGGCTGACGCCTTCGCGTCGGCTGGCGCCGCTACGCGGTGCAGCTGCTGCTCTAGGTGCCGCTTTTGTGGCACTTTTTCTCTCCCCTAGAACGCCCCCCCCCCCCAAATGAAATCCTGGCTACGCCACTTATCATATTTATATATAATTATTAGTTTTGAATTCAGTGCTTGTGCATTTTAAACTTGCGCAAACTTAAATCAATTAACGCGAAGCGAACACAACTCAAATAATGTAAACCAAGAAATGGCATAAAGCTTTGATTAGTTTTCTAACATGTTTAATTATAAAAATTAACTAAAAAAAAATAAAATAACTGTAAATAAATTTAATTGATGCAATTATAAAAAATTTTAACAGGTCTGAAAGTAAATGTGAACGTAAAGGTGAAGGTCTTACCTGAGGCAAAACATTACAAAACTAATAAAAAAGTTTTAGAGTAGTTTTTTTATCTAATTTTAACTCGATTATAGCTGTTAGTATTATTACAGCAATATATATATTTGTTATTGAAGATCTACCTATCTAACAAAAATTTTCTAATCAATATATATATGTTTTGAGAGTTTGTTAAACTTAAAAGGAGCATTCGGCTCCAAACTGTTTTTGTAATCAAAAAATCTTTCAAGGTATATAAATGCAATGTGATGTGAACTTTGAGGACCCGCTTTAGGAATAAAAAATATTGATTCATAGAGATTATGGATGGACTGCTAAATGACTAAATTTAAAGTTTTAAATAAGGTTTCTAATAGCAGTTTTTTGCTCTACTTTCAAAAAAATTTTCTGGGGGCTATAGCCCCGCAGACCCCCCTGGTTCGGGGGGAGGGGCTTCGCCACCTCCCAAACCACCCCGTTTAGCACTTTTTTAATGATGACAATTGTGCCCCACCTTTTTTCGCTCTGGCCCCCCCCAGTCAACCATTCCTGGCTACGCCCCTGCCCTTCCCACAACTAGTTTAACTGATTTTTATCTTTTACCCTGCACTTTTTTTGGTTTCATCATCATACACAAATTTTACAATTTTAAAAACACCGTTTTCTTCTCTAACTGAATAACTTGAGTTAACATTGCCTTCTGCACGCAGTTTTCGTGTCATCTCGAAGGCCTTTGAGCGAAGCTCACTGAGTTCTGCCGTTCATTTTCTCTGCTCAAAACGTTGAGAAGGGCGGAACCTAAGATCTCGCAATGCTTTTGGAAAATTGCGATAATCTTTCTGCTGCTCAATATCTTGCCAGTCCGCCAAAAAGTTTTTCGCATGCACGGGACCCTGTCCGTCATGGTTCAGCATGGTTAATTTAACCAAACGATTGAAGGGTGGATTTCTTTGCTTTCCAAGTCTTTCGACACCAGCAACGTGAATCCAAGAATCCTCCAGACCCGCTAGGCAAAAGACTTCTTTTACGTTTTTAAACAGTTCAGATGGTTTCTCGTTTGGAATTTCCTCGAAATTTGACAGGATGACTTGGGTTTACATCTCACGTTCCGATAATAATTCTTTCAGGTGGTAATAAACTGGAGCATTAGACGGAGGAATCCCTTTTTTTAGCCGCATCAGCATACGATTTGGTAGCCGGATTATGAAAAGTGGAATTAATTTTGTCATTAAGTTCTTTAAGTTTTTCCCCGATAGCTGGTATTTCTGTATTAAAGCTGGTTTTGATTTGGCTAATTGCCACACCGTACTGCGCAATCTCATCGCTCAGCTCCTGGAAAGAGGTGGGAGACTCTGAGGTGGTAGAGAGCTTTCGAGGAGATCGCCGAATTTGGTGCGGCTGGGCGCATTCCGGTTTTTCACAGTAAAATCGAAATGTTCCTCTGAGCTCAAGTAGCTGTTTTGTAGATCCGCTCGGTATAAAATTAGACAAACCTAAGCAGCGGAAATGGTGTACGTTATCGCAGTTAAAGCAGACGACGTATGATACGTGCAGTTCTCCGGCGGATTTCCCGCATGTCACGCAGTCGTTTGAGTTGTCCTCGCTTACAGCCGATGGCGTATCTTCTTCAAGAGACATGGCGCCATATATGGACAGTAAAGTTCAGGGCCGGAAAATTAAGGTGGAAAAGGATTAATGGGGCGAGAAGTAATTTAAAGGGGCTGTCGGCGTAGGATTAAGGTTATTTACACTGCGTATATGATGTCTGCACCCATGAATTCAAATTTTTGGCGCTTTGTGCTTTGTGTTTAAGCCACCATAAAAACACAGAAAACGCAAAAAAAGCACAAAAAAAAGTTTAAAAATAAACCTGATAGGTAGCAATAAGTCCCACCACAATTATTTTGATCAGAAATCGAAGGATCAGAAACGTTGGGAATTATTATTATTATTATTATTATTTATTATTATACACTGATTGTTATTAATTAAAAAGCAAAATAAAATAACAAAAAGTAGTTCAATAAATTATTGAAACAGATGTATTATTTTTGTATTCAGTTAAAACATGAATGAAAGGCATTAATAAATTTGTGAGACATTTCATTTCGCTGCAAGTCCAAGATCCCATAATCTTGTTATGATATCAGGTAAATAAGTAACAAAATCCTTTAAATTAAATAGGGTAGGATTGCTAAGTCATTTTTTTTAATTTAAATTCTAAAAATAGGCAGCAATATAAAAAAACACAGTTTACCATAAGAAACGCATTTTATTGGGAAAATTTTTGGCTTATCATTTATCTGACGCTGAGAAAAGCGCCATCTTTCTTTTAGTAAATTGTTAAAAGGAAAAATAAACAAAAACTAGCATGGAGTTTTTTGTTTAATTTCATAATTTGAGGTGATTTTATGTCAAGACAAACAATCCTCTTTTTGGTAAAATAGTCGTAGCTGCGACTCTCGCCTTTTTTTTTACTCCAATAATCGCTCAGAATTGTTTTTCGTCTTTCAAGTTGACTAATCAGCGTAGTAGTAGCAGAAATCATGTATGGGCTTCCAACTTAAGTTGAGGTTGTAAAAAATCTGAAATGAGTTCGCAATTGCGCAGTTTCGCGAGTCCTTACAGTACGCATGCTCTTTTCTACGCGTGGTGACCAGTGACCGGAAACAAGTTGAAATGACTCACTTTACACTGCGCCGTTAAAATAGACGGCAGCAAGTACCTTTTTCACGGCTATGTTAAATGTCAACTTACCACTAAATAATCTTAACCAAAACCGATTTTAAACGTATAAAATATCAAAATTTAAACAAAAATACAAGCGTTGATTACAAAATGCATACATATATAGACTAGTTCGGAATAAGCGTCTTTTACTGTACGAGGGAGGGTACAAAAAGAAAAAAATAAAATTTAAAAAAATCTTAGCTTTCTTAGTTTCTTAAGTTTAAATCTATACTTCATAAAAATTTCTAGACGATGATATATTTCACTACGTTGAAGTGCTGTAATAGATCAGTTTGTGCTAAGTAAATTTTTGTTTTTTTAATTTAACGTCACAATAGTTTGAAATCACCACTAAAATAGTATTTTCCTGAACAGTGATTTCGAATTAGTAAAAATAAAGATGAAATTTGTGCTTTTAAATTAATTTTAAACCTACATAGGTTTTTTTAATGTTTTGCTTGTAAAACTATTCAAAATTTAAAAATTAATTTTAAAAAGTCCATTCCAAACTTTTAAATTAAGCATTTTCTGTAATTGAAACATTAAAAAACTTGAAATCAAGCGCGCCAGCAGCGCCGTCCCTACGAAGCGGCAAAAAACTAAAAATCCCCAAAAACTGCTTTTGCTTTTGCAATATTTAAAAAGTATTTAAGAAATTTTGAAGAGAAGGGGTCGAGATTTTGAATCAATAAATATTTGAAATATTTTAAACCGTAAAATGTATTAGTCGCTCGCTGTTTCTCAATTTTCCCTCTACATATGATTGGCGCTAGTAGTTATGGTACCCTCTTCCTAACACTAAAAAACCCTTATTCCGAACTATGGTTGAATTATATCTGGCTGACGCTGAAAATTACAATGCAGACATAAGGGGACCAATTAAAATTGTGCGGTAATGACGTTTTTTTTTAAAAAACAAATAAGAACGCAGAATTTTTTTTAATTCTACCTTTTTACAAAATATACAAGAATTAACCATCTTTAGCCCTTTAAAAATTTGCATTTGGGTTTTAAATTAAGTAAATTGATATATAATTATTAAATTTTCGGCGTCAGCTAGATTTTATTTGCCTATAGTCTATAATAGATTTCTTTACACTAAAACCAATTAATCATGGGTGGCGCGGGAGCGCCACGGGGCGATTTAGCCCCGTGGCGCCGCGCCAACCATTATTAGAGAACGTGGGTAAATTTTAAAATTCAGAACCTTCTTCTTCTTCTGTTTCTTCTTGATCTTCTTCTTCTTCTTCTTTTTTTTCTTCTTCTTCTTCTTCTTCTTCTTCTTCTTCTTCTTCTTCTTCTTCTTCTTCTTCTTCTTCTTCTTCTTCTTCTTCTTCTTCTTCTTCTTCTTCTTCTTCTTCTTCTTCTTCTTCTTCTTCTTCTTCTTCTTCTTCTTCTTCTCCTCCTTCTTCTTCTTCTTCTTCTTCTTCTTCTTCTTCTTCTTCTTATTATTATTATTATTATTATTATTATTCCAACGCTCCATCCTTAAAAGCGATATTCCTCATTCGTTACTGATTGATCAAAAATAAACATGGGCTCATTAGAAAGAAGAAAGAATTACGCAACTTTCTTAGGAAGCACTTTTTTCATTTAGGTCCTTGTTATCGATTTATTGATCAAAATAAAAAATTTGAAAAATAGACAAATAGAAACTCCCAACCGCACAATAGCAGCCTTTTGGCAACAATAAGGATTGTGCAGAGCAGACAACCAACATCTCCTCATAGAAACCGCACAAAAAAAGCAGACCGGTTTTAATTGGTGGCAGAAACGGCACCAGTTCCCAGCGCCATCTGCTTCAACCGCGCGGAAAACGGCGAAAACAACAGAGTACTTTTTTAATTCTTGCATTACTGATGACAAAATTAATTCAAAGTTTTATTTTTTTAAAAATAATAATAAGCGTCGGTGGCGCGGGAGCGCCACGCGCCGGTAATCATCGGTGGTGCTGGGTGCCACACTGCAATTTAACCCACGGCACCGCGCCAACTATACTTAGAGAACGTGAGTAAATTTTGTAATTCATGTTCATCATCTTATTATTATTATTTTTACTTTAAAAATTATAATTGCAATCATTGGCGCACGGCATCGCGCCAACTATATTTAGAGAACGTAGGTAAACTTTGTCTAGAGCGCTACTGCACCGCACTAACTATAATTAAACAACGTGGGTTAATTTTGTAATTTAAATTCTTCTTCTTCTTCTTCTTATTTTTTTATATCTTGGCAACGGAATGATTACAAACATATGTCATTGCGCAGCTAAAACTATAGTTTATTAGGCTATTTTTAATCTAATTCAAAAAAGTGTTAGACTAGCCTTGAAAAATGCTCTAAGAATAGAGCAGGAAAAAGGGGCGATTTTTCCCTGGGCGAATGTTTAGACAGAAAAGATGTGGACTAGTCTGAGATGGACATTATGTGGACTATAGGAAATTTGCGTTTGGTTTGGTCAGCTGCTCACTAAATAAAAATTTCTACGATATGATAATGATTTGTTTATACATTGATCTAATCACACAGCACTGTTGCATTTTTTTTTAGTTTGATGAAATGTCAATTGAAAAAATCATACTCACAGCAATCTTTGACAAGCGCGAAATCGCCACTTTTTCAAATTTATAGTTGTTTCTTACACATAGAAATATAACCTTCTAATTGAAAAAGTGGAGATTTCGCGCTTGTCAAAGATTGCTGTGAGTATCATTTTTTTAATTGACATTTCATCAAACTAAAAAAAAATGCAACAGTGCTGTGTGATTAGATCAATGTACAAACAAATCATTATCATATCGTAGAAATTTTTATTTAGTGAGCAGCTGGCCAAACCAAATGCAAATTTCCTATAGTCCACATAACGTCCATCTCAGACTAGTCTACATCTTTTCTGTCTAAACATACGCCCGGGGAAAAATCGCCCCTTTTTCCTGCTCTATTCTTAGAGCATTTTTCAAGGCTAGTATAAAATAATCTTATATTAACAATCAATTTTTTTAAGTTTTCATTAAAAACAGGTAAAAAATGTGTGTTTTAAAAGGCGAAAATTCAACCACGCCTACGTTCTCAGCTACTAGTATTATTAATATATTAAGTATTATTAATATAGTAACTATACTACCTACCTATAGTTTCAACCCTCTTATTATCCACCATGTGAGGCCAAGGGCGGACCTTTTTTTTACCATTTTGCTTTTTTTTGTAAATTTACAGGATATTAAAACGGATTTTTTTTAGAAAATGAATTCAAACAAGAAAATAACTTAAAGAAGAAAATAGGCCTGATGAATACAACTTCAAACAATTTTGAAGAATTAAACGACATATATTGTTATTTAAAAACATGCAAAGTGTCAACTCAGCATTACGCACTTATAACTTTATTTTTCTTCTGGACAATGGGTTTAATGATTTTTTCAGCATGGCTGAGTTATTGTTTAGCTTGTCAAAACTCCAAAAGGAATTGTGTTCCATTTAAAAAACATATTTTTACGTTTGGAAAGTGATAAATAACTCAAACAATACCTTGAATTTACTTTGCCTATACATATACAGATGTTGTAAAAGCTAGTGACTTACAATGAATAATAACACATGAAAATAATCTTATTGGAAACATAATAAATAACGAAAACTTTTGTTTGTGAAAGCGATATTTTTACGGTTCATTATTATGGTTTGTTTAACGGTTTGGATATGTAACAACTCCCGTTGTGTTAGTACTTTAGAAAATGCAATTTTATAGGAGCTGTAAAGTAATGGTACAATTTACCACATTAGTCGAACAAGTACTTAAACTTTAAGCTCAAGCCTCAGGCTTCAGTTTTAAGGCTTACATGTTTAAGTCCTGTATCGCCCATTTTCCAGGTAACAAACTAAAAATATTTGGCACATTTGGTGGGTGGCATGGGTTCGTTGGTACACCACATACTTGCCCTTGCCCATATTGCCGTGGTGTGAACGGTTCCCGGAAATTTCGTCTTTTACAATACGTCTTTTAACATCTCGTCTTCTACAACTCGTCCTCGGAAAACTAGTCTTTTAAACATCTAGTCTTCGGAAAACTCGTCTTTTGGATGCCATTTTGTAAACGCACTTTTCAAAAAACAAGTTTCTATGTATTAAAAACCTCTTTACGTAAGCCTAAGCAAAAGTCAAAAATCAAGCAAAATTTTTATCACGATAAACTTTTATTAAACGATTTATTCAAAAACTAATAACCAAGCCTAGGCAAAACCTAAAAATTAAGCAAAACTTTATCATGGTAAATTTGTATTTAATGATGCTTTTTGAACTGAAGAGTAAAAACCTTATTTTTTCCAAAGCCTAAGCAAAACCCAAAAACCAAAGAAAATTTTATCATTGGGGTGAAAACTCGCATTTTTGAAACAAAATCGCATCCAAAAGACGAGTTTTCCAAAAACGAGATGTTTAAAAGCCGAGTTTTCCGAAGACGAGATGTAGAAGACGAGATGTTGAAAGGCGAGATGTAGAAGACGAAATTTCCGGACACCCGTGTGAACGGAAGGTAACTAGTTTAGCTTCGAGGAGCAGGGCATGAACTAGTGTCGACGTGTGGCTTCTATGGTTGTCAGATTAAAAAACTGCGCGCTCCAAAGTTGCTTGAGGGGTGTTGAAAACTTGGGAACTGGGATCATGTGTAAACGCGCCCTTTCAAATATAAAAGATGTCATATGACTCAAAAAATGTAATACAAAAACTTTGTTTACCGCGGACCCATGTGATGACGACCCTGAACGCGGACAACATAATAAAATCAATAATTGTTAGTTAGTTTCAAACAAAAGAAGCCCATAACTTACCGGAATTACAGAATCTACGTAGGTTTAAAAACCTGAATTTTCTTTATTTTCTTGGTCATAAAATAGTTATTTTCATTCAAGATTTAAATGTTAAAAACTGAACACGGGAGTAATAATAAACTAACACGCTGGTCAAAATGCATGTTTCTCAACCGAACTAATTCTATAGTAAAGAAAAAACCCGCCATACGTTTTCTAATCTAAATAGCGGCTTTAATATGTCATCCTGCGATGCTATTCGTTTAAAAACTTTTTTTAGTGTTTGCTTAATAACAGGCGAGTCTTTACGTTTACGTGAAGTGTTTACGTAATCGTTGGATCTAACCGGAAAAAAATATCAATAATTTTTTTACGAATGATAATTTTCTTAGGAAAAATACTACAAAATTTATAAATTTATTTATTAACAGGATGATTTTTAGGACTGAAGGATTTGTTGACCCCCGGAGTATGTTGACCACGGTATACAATAATCCGCTCTCACTATGAGTCTTCCATTAAGCATGGACTGCTTTTCATGGAGGCGTACGGACTAAGGAATTTTAAAAAATCTTAATTTTTTTTAATTTAATTGTGAAGTGAATATACAAATTACCATTCTTCATAAACTGACAATTATATGAAATTATATTTGTTATGTTATTACGCAGCTTAACGATATACTTTTAATAAAATGATTATAACACTATTGAAAACTTTCTTTTATCCTGTTCTTAAAGCAAAACATTTATTTTCGCAACAAAGAAATTTGTCATTTGCCGTTCTAAATACCAATGGAACATATAAGTCAAACAAAATTTGTGTGATAAAACATAATTTAAAAACAACGTGTTGTGATGTAAAAAGTTGTGCTTTATTTTTGAACATATTTCTATTTCTGTCTTGACTAATGATAAATAATACAAATCTAATACTAATAGGCACAGAAATAAAGCACAAAATAATGATTCAGAGCAGCCATGCTTCAACTTCGGCCTCTTGCTTATATGATTATTTATTAATACTTGATTTTGAAGCCACCTGTGATCTAAAAAAGCAGCCCAAACCGCAGGTAAGAAAAAAATCAGTATAGTGGCCTGCTCGTGGTGAGAATGCAAAACGAAGTGAAACAACATCTTTCAATGCTTCGTTTTCAAACCAGGATCGCAACAAAACCAGTCACCCCTCTAGATTTTAAAATTTTGCACCCCGGGCCGACCCCCCCAAAAAGCTAGGGGGGTCCGATTCGGACCATTAGGGGGGTCCGAACCATAGGTGGGCAGCCTCTCGGATTTGGGGGGGGTATAAGAAGGTAGGGTGAAATTTTAGGGGGGGTGTCCGGCAAGATCCAAATTTTAAGGGGGTGTACCCAATTTCCGCGCTGCCTTGAAATGGGCTTAAAACGCGTAAAAAAACGTAAAACAAGCTTATAAATGCTTTAAAACGGTGTAAAATTAAAATAAAACCTTATTGCAACTTATAAATTTTATTTTTTAATTCTTTTAGTAATAATGTGTTTATATATTCTTATAATTAGATTACGTGTACCAAAATTCGATTTGACCGATTTAACAGTAAATACAAGTTGTAAAACATTTTATAACCTAAATAGGATACGTAGACTTCATTTTTGTGGTTATTTTTAAGATTTAAGCTATTGGTAAAAGTTATAAGTCAATTTATACCCAAAAAATGGCCTTTTTCAGCAAGTGCGATTTATGATGTTAAGAAAAAAAATTTGTAAACTAACAAACTAAATTAAAAACTATGTTTTAACAATGCTAAATAATCTGAAGAACACAAAAAGTTTAAAAAAATTGACAATTCGAAAGTCATATAGACCACCAAAAACATGGACAAAAAATTTGTTTGACTTTAAACGCTAATTTAAACTTAGTTTTTCACCGATTTATTGTTCCTAAGCCTAAGCAAAACCTAAAAATTAAACAAAATTATAATTGATTTTTTATTAAAATAGTTGTTTTTCAAAAATTTTAATTTTTTCACAACTAAAATTTGGTGAGTATTTGAACGGTTACTATAAAAAACTGGTAGTTACGATCATAGGTGGGCAGCCTCTCGGATTTTGGGGGGGGGGGTATAGGGGGGGGTCAAATTTTAGGGGGGGGGGGGGGGTGGGCTGTCCGGCAAGACCCAAATTTTGAGAGGGGGTGTACCCAATATTTCCGCGCTGCCTTAAAATGGGCTTAAAACGCGTAAAAAACGTAAAACAAGCTTATAAATGCTTTAAAACTGTAAAATTGAAATAAGACCTTATTGCAACTTACATATTGTATTTTTTAATTTTTTTATTAATAATGTGTTTATATATTCTCATAATTAGATTTGAAATCATAGTTTTTTTAATAATTACATAATAATAGAATAATAATATTATTGTCTTGATTATAAAGTCAAGTATCACAAACTTTTTAATCCATAATCTTATATTTAATTAAAGATTATTAAAGATTATACATACATGGGCGTAGCAAGGGGGGAGGGGGTCTAGACGCCTCTTTTAGGTCGGCAAAGGGAAAAATTTGGGGTTAGACAGACCCCCCCCCCTTTTGCAGTGGCGTGCCAAGGACTTCATTTTCGGGGGGGGGGCGTTCTGGGGCCCTACTAACCCTAAGAGGGGTTCTGGGGGCGGCAGCCCCCCACACATGGGGCCTGGGGGGCTAGAGCCCCTCAGCGGGGTCAAGGGGCGGAGCCCCTCAGGGGGTCCGGGGGGGCATTCTGCCCCCCCGGGGAAGAAAATTTTTAATTTAAGGCCCTAAAACTATAGGTGTTTTTGGGGGGACAGAGGGGTGCACCCCCCCTAGAGCCAAAATTTTGGACCCCCCCTCCTAGAAAAAATTCAGGGGCCCCCCCCCTCCCCCCCAAAGCTCGAGAGCGGTCCGGCCTGACCACCCCTTAGCGAGGCTGACCCCCCTCCCCCCCTCCCGACCAATTTGGAAGTACATCTTTTTATTTACTGTCAAAAACACGGGTTTTTAGTTAAAAACAGTGTTTAAATACACTTTTTAGGCCTAAATAGGCTGTTTTAATACATAAAATTCAATATTAGACCTAAAAACACTTAAATTATTGAGTTAAAAAAATTTTGCTAAAAAATTGGACCCCCCTGACCCCCCCTAAATTTGAAATCTCGCACCCGGGGTCGACCCCCCCGAAAAAGCCAGGGGGGTCCGGACCCCTCTGGACCCCCCCCCCTAAAAATTTTGGCCTTCCAACCGGGGGGGGACCCCCCCCGCCCGCCAAAAACACCCATGGGGGGGGGGGCCGAGCACCCCAGAGTCGGGGGGGCACATCCCCCCACGACGCCCCTCCGGCGCCCCCCCCCCCCCACCCCCCCCCCCCCCCCCCCCCCCCCCCCGAGACCCCCCGCGGTCAAGGGGCGGAGCCCCTTGTCAGGGGGGTCCCGGGGGCCGAGAAACCCACACCTGGGGGATATGGCTGAAACACACTTGAAATTTTAATTCCAGATGATACTTATTACAAAATTTAAGGTTTCTTATACCTACACATATAAAACATGTGTTTAAAACGTTAATTAAAGGATAATAGTGTTTATAGTAGTTTTATTAAACTGTATACCTTAAATACTGAACGGGATAATCGATTTGAAATACAAAAACAAATATAAATTGTAAATTAACAATTATATAATAAACAACTCTCCGCGCGAAGCGCGGAAAATTTTTTTTAGTCGTTTTATAACACTTAACAAATTTTCTCCGGCTGGCGAATTTGGGGGGGGGGTGTCCCCGGGTACCCCAAATTTAGGGGGGGGGGTGTCTGCAATATCCGAAATTTTGGGGGGGTATAACCACCCCCCAACCCCCCCCTGCCCACCTATGGTTATGATAAAAAAATAAAAGTATATTTGTAACTGCCAGACACTTAGTAATACAAAAAAATAATATTAATTCGATTAAAGGCTTAATAAAAAAGTTCTTAATAACATAAATTGTACATGCCAAAAAAGGGCAATTTTTGGGTACAAATTGGCTCATAACTTTTTTTCAGAAGCCTAAATCCAAAAAATAACCACAAAAATAAGGTCTAAGTGTTTTATTTATGCTATAAAGATGTTTTACAATTTGTAATTACTTTTAAATAAAACCCATATATGGGTTGTATGGGTTATTTTATGGGTTATACCATACATGGGCACGGGGGGGGGTTGACCCCCCCAAATTCTGAGAAGGGGGGTTTAACTTTAACCCCCCACTCAGAAGTGGGGGGGGGGGACAAAAAGTTAACCCCCCCAATTTTGGAAAAATGAAGAAAAAAATGTCTTTAAAATGACTTCTAACTGCGTCCAAACTTAAGTTTTGAGGTCAAAATAAATGTTTTAAGCAATAAAAAGCTCGAAAATGCAATAAAAAGGGCTTTTTGACTGAAAATTAGCGTTTTTTACCTATTTTTTCTTTAAAATCAAAAAACGATAAGGGTAAAATGCACTCAAGAAAAAAAACAATATTGGTATTTTCCGTTTCTCGGATTTTAACCTCCTCTCCCCCTTAATTTGGGGTTTAACCCCCCCCCCACTCCGGCGCAACTTATACATGTATGGGTTATACCCATAAAATATGGGTATAACCCATACATGGGCAAGTTGGCCCGGAGTGGGGGGGGGGGTTAAAGTAAACCCCAAATTAGGGGGGGTTAAAAACCGAGAAACGCAAAATACCCATATCGTTTTTTTTTTCTGGAGTGCATTTTACCCATATCGTTTTTCGATTTTGAAGGAAAAATAGGTAAAAAACGCTAATTTTAGGTCAAAAAGCCCTTTTTATTGCATTTTCGAGCTTTTTATTGCTTAAAACATTCATTTTGACCTCAAAACTTAAGTTTGGAGGCAGTTAGAAGTCATTTTAAAGACATTTTTTTCTTCATTTTTCCAAAATTGGGGGTTAACCTTTTCTCCCCCCCCCCACTTCTGAGTGGGGGGTTAAACCCCCCTTCTCAGAATTTGGGCGGGGGGGGGGTAACCCCCCCAACCACCCTTCCCCTGCCCATGTATGATATAACCTCCCAACCCCCCTGCCCACCTATGCCTTCTACCTATAGGTGGGATTTACTTACCCAGCCTCCCGGATTTTTGTGAGTGGTGTATAGTATACCCTACCCCCGAAATTTGAAGGGTGTGTCCCAAAAAATTTTTTTTTGAGTATACCTCAAATACCCAAATTTTAGGGGAGGTGTCCATGATACCCCCAAATTTAGGGGGGAGGGGTATCGGCTATAAATGAGATTTTTAGAGAAGTATAATAATCCCCCACCCAACAACTGGCGTAGCCAGGAGGGGTCGGCCGCCCCCCTCCCCCGAAATTTGACAAAGCGGGATTTTTTGGTAAGGGGGGAGGGACCCTTATGTTGTTTGAATTTTGGGAGAAAATTTTTTTTCTTTATATATAAATTCAGAAACATTTCTGATGCGTTCCAAAAGCATAAAAATACCCAAAAAACGGAAAGTTTACCCGCTTCGCGGGAAGTTTACACAAATCATTTTGTTAGTTTTTTTTTAATTTCGTTGGATTCTACCATTCAATACATAGCTAACTCATGTGCCTTTGCCTTAGATATTGAATGGCAATACTATATAGATGTTAAAACTCATATATTATAAGATATGTAGGTTTGATAATGGCTGTTTTAAACCCATTAAAAACGGTTTTTACACTTGTGGGGTTGTCCACCTTTCCACCTCCCCCCATGGTGAAGCGTGGCAGTTTGTATGGATTTTTTTTTTACTTTTCAAATATTGAGTTATAAAAATTTAATACAAATCTTAGTGCAATCTAAAATCAGAAATTAATCAATATAAAATTTTTTCCCGCTATGCGGGAAGGTCAGATTTATATATATACAGTAAAATTATTATCAGTAATATTCTTTGTTATTATAACTTACACCATACTCATTCGCAAAATTTAAAGACATCAGAAAATAGATAATTGTGTTATATACAATTTCATCGCCTGATAATTTTGAAGATCATACATAATTGTGTAGAAATTAAGTAAAAAAAAACGAAAGTTAAATAAATGTATGTTCATGCAAACACCAGGGGACGATTTTTAAGCAGTTATTAGTGCATATTTAAAAAAAATCCCCTTCCTTCCGGTCGACGTCCCAGGCAGCGGCGCTGCGCGCCGCTTTTATGGCACTTTTTCTCCTCCCCTCCTCCCAGACCCCCCGAAACGAAATCCTAACTACGCCACTGCACCCAACCCCCTTTCATAGGTGAGAAAGGGGGGCAGGGTGGGGTCCACCCCCCCTAGCCTCGAAATTTTGACCCCCCTGAGACGAGAAAGTCTAGACTTCATACATGGGCAAGTGGCGAATTTGGTAAACCCCAAATGGGGGGGGGGTTAAAACCGAGAAACGCAAAATACCCATATTTTTTCTGGAGGCATTACCCATATTCGATGAAGGAAAAAAGGTAAAAACACAAGGAAAAGCCCAGAGCAACAACAAAGGGAGGAGGAAAAGAACACAAGGGGGGGGGCCCCCCCCTGAGAGGGGGGGTTGGCCCCCCTTCCAGAATGGGGGGGTTACCCCCCCGCCACCCCCCCCGGCCGCCCCAAATTTCCAATTTTTTTACCCCTGACCCCCCTCTAGATTTTGAAATCTGACCCCCCCTCTCCCACCTCAGGAAAATTATAGGTACCTTTTTTATACTAAATTTTCTTCCAAAAACGTAAATTTTCATCACATATTCATGCTTTTACACACTTTTTATACATGAATATGGCTTTTTATTCAATAAAATGTATTATCCTATAAAAAGAACAATTATTAAAGTTATTATGGTTTAAAACTGTTTTGCTTTTAACACCGGACCCCACCTGACCCCCCTCTAGATTTTAAAATTTTGCACCCCGGGTCGACCCCCCCTAAAAAGCTAAGGGGGTTCCGGACCCACCTGGGACCCCCTCCTAGAATTCAAAATTTGATTGACCCCGGGTAACCACCCCCCCTAGCTTCCCCGATCGTGCTCACCTATGCCCCCTTTCTGCCCACGTATGCCCCTACCCTCATAATATTAGCCCCCTCTCTAGAAAAAACTCTTGGTACCCCTCTCTCTTAATTTCCAAATATTTTATCCTGATCCTCCTCTAAAGTTTTAACTCTTAATCCCCTAATTCTATCTTACCTATAAAATGAAATCAAAAGAAATAAGGTCAGTCGACTGCCAAGGGGAGTGAGTTATACAACTTGAGATTTAAAAAAAAGTTGAAAGCCAAGAAACACTTCTTACCGCTCACCTAATTTGTTGTGTAAAGTGCATTTTATTTAAATTGTTTTTCAATTTGGAGTCTGGGGATGTCACAAATGAACTAAAATTTTGAGAAAAAATAACATGGACATCTTTATGCTGGACAGCAAATTTTCACCAAATAAAGAAGGACCTTCCTCCCAAGAACAAAATAAATTGACGTTAATAAGATATTAGGGGAAACCTTTAAAGCATCATAAGGGGGGTTGAAATTAAAATTAACATGGACATCTTTATGCTGGATTGGGCTAAATAAGTTATTATTGCATAGCTTACAGTCACGGTAGTAATGTCATAAAAGTGTTGGATTTTGAAAAAAAAATAGTGAATGAATATAAAAACTGCAGGAAAAATTATTTTTCAGCCGCATGGCTGACACAGGCTACTTGTACCTTAAAATTTTCGATTTTCAAAACATTAACAACTGAAAAATGAGTACATTAAATTACAGCTGAGCAATGCAAAGTGCGGAAAAATGTTTTTAAAATTACTTCTCCTAATCTTTAAATTTTTAATCCCACTCTATAACAATCTAAAAGGGGGAGAAGGGTCCAGCGTGGTCGCATCAAGATTACAAAATAAAGTAACACAAATTTGGATGTGGAAGTGGAGACCAATTAAAACATTAAGAATGGGTGTCGTGTGTCCAGCGTGGTCTTACCATACCAAGATAAAATTACAAAACAAAGTAACACCAATTTGGAAGTGGAGACTATAATTAATTGAGCGCTGAGCGGAGCAAAGCGCAAGAAAATTTTTAAAAAATGGCCGTTTTAGACCCCCACATTTTTATCCTTGGCGACCCAAAAGAGGGTCTAACTCCAAATTTTCCGCTTTGCCGACCCAAAAGGCCCAAAAGGGTGTCTAGACCCCCTTGGCTACGCCCTTGGTTGCCACCAACCTTATCTTTTATTAAAATATTTCTATGCTGCTAAATACATACTTTTTAGGAAATAATTGAATTTCCTTGTCTTAAGCTTTCAACTAAAACATGGTCAGTAGAAGCACAATTTCACAAATATGTTTTACCTAAGGTACATCCGATCCTGACAGATTTCTGCACTGAGTTGACTGGAATCGTTCAGGTGGGTATATACGTTTTATTTAAAAAAAAAAATTTAAACACAGATAAAATTTCTTTGGCGTAAACTTTTAAGAATAGAGATTATTATATAAATAGTAGATTTTTAAAATTTAATCAAATTAAATTTACATTAAAAATGTGTTATGTGCGTGAGATTCCACTATATTTTGTATAATATTTTAGATTTTGAGTCATAATTTTAGATATAACTACTCTTAATAAGTAACGTTGGTATATACATAGAAACACCATAAGAAGGCCTAGAATGCAAGTTTAGCGAAAAAGTCTCTGAAGCAGTTTGAAAGGAACACTGTAACTTGCTAATAAAAAATTTATTGGCTGAAATTTAAATAAAAAAACAACATAAAAACATTGGAAACTGAGTAATTACTAATTTCATTGTTTTTTGGTAATTTTTAGCAATGATGACATGTGGACAAAAATTTGTAGGCAAATAGCAGGCGTATGTAGGCAAGTAGTTATGCGCTTGGCTTATACATACACCATCCCCTAAAATTTAAAGAGTTCCTGGGACAAGAAGAATACAACACACAGCACACACCCCAAAAATTATTTTGTAAAGGTTAGTCATATCGAACAAGATATGGCTTACAAAACCTTAAGAACTTTTCATGTTTATAGCAGCTTTCAGGAGAAACCTTAAAGTTAAATTTGTTTAAATTAGCAGACCTGTGCACTGCCCCCCGGAGTTTCATTGGGAGGGGACAATTCCAAAACGGGAGGGGGCAATTCCAAAACGGGTGGGGGAATTTTTTTCTTTTTTTTGAAACGGGGGGCGGGAAAGCAGGGAAGAAAGAAAAAAAGAGAAAAAAAAGAAGGGAAAAGGACAAAAAAAAGCGAAAATAAAGTAAAATTAGGTCTAAAATGGCATAAAATACATTGAATTAGGGTAAAAACTGCAAAAAATCGCGATGATGGCGTCATCATAGGTCAAAAATGGCGTCATAATTTTAGGGTACTTTTTCATTTTTTGGCAGGGGGAGGCGCAAAACCTCCAATGAAGCGGGGGGGCATTTCCAGACCGTGCACAGGTCTGAATTAGTTATGTGCGACCAGTGGCGCAGCCAAGAGCGACAGAAGACAACCTTCTTTCTAAATACGACAACCAAGTTTTTCAGAAAAAATTGGCCTTTTGTGGCTGGAAGACGACAGAAAACAGCACACAGACCAGCGTCAGACGCTTCGCGTCAACTGGGCGTTGCTACGTGGCGCAGTTCGGCGCAATTAATTGCGTTCCTGCCTCTTCCCTCTTCAAAAAAATCTTAACTACCTACGCCACTTTGTGTGTCACAATTTTAAATTTTTACTGGCTTTAGGTTGAAAAACCAAAGACAATTTTTATTATTTATTTTTAGAGTATGGTTGCTGAGCAGTCCCATTTGGATCAAGTGTTGCAAACGTTTGACGAATGGTTAATCAATGAAAACCTACATCCGACTGCGTCAAAAAATCCAGAAACTTTTGCATTTGTTACATGTGGAGACTGGGATCTCAAAACCATGCTTTTCATGCAAACACAGGTACAATGGTACATAAAGGTATTTAACGACTTTTCTAAAAAAATAAATTGTGCTACCAGTACCAAAGAAAGGCGTCGTTTTTTTTCCGTTTCATATGTATGCAAAGGCGTGCCCAGGGGGGGGGCCGGGCGAATGGGGGTGCCGTGCCCCCCTCCCCCCCCCGAAATCCGGCGAAGCCGGATTTTTTTGTAAGGGGGACCCTTACGTTTTTTAAATTTTGGGAGAGAAAATTTTTTTTCTTTAATATTAATACAGAAACTTTCCTGATGCCTTCCAAAAGCATATTAATAGTCAAAAAACCAAATTTTTCCCGCTACGCGGGTAGTTTAAATTGACAATTTATCTTAGTTTTTCGATTCAAATCGATTATCCCGTTCAGTAGTTAAGGCATACATGTTTAATAAAACTACTATAGCCATAGGTGAGCACAGTCGGGGAATCTAGGGGGGGGTGGTTACCCGGGGTAAATTGAATTTTGAATTCTAGGAGGGGGGCCCCAGGGGGGTACGGACCCCCCCTAGCTTTTTAGGGGGGGTCGACCCGGGGTGCAAAATTTTGAAATCTAGAGGGGGGTCA
>JASAMX010015474.1:0-11198 GCA_030248175.1 Microlaimidae sp. YZB2_3
CTGGAGGTCCGCATTCTCTGCCTCCAATCTGGCAATTTGATCATCCTTTGTCTCTCTCGGCATGTTGCAGTGGGTGCGATTTAGTGTTCTTAGTTAATGGGTATATAACCTTTTGGGTTATGTAATCGGTTTTTTTTGTGTTTTAGACTTTTGTTTTTGTTTTTTTAAACCTAAAAGGTGGCCGAAATTAAGGCGGATTGTTTTTTTGTTATTTTTACATTAAAAATATAATAAAACTTAATAGAGTGGAATAAAATTTTTACCAGGCTTTCTGTAAAGTTGGCTGGCTGTAATAAAAGCCATTTGATGTTGAAATATTTTTTCACACCAAAAAAAATCAACAAAAAAACGTGTTATTAAAACTTGTGTTTTTTAAGGTTTTAACATAATTATTTGAAGTCTTGCTAATAGCTATAAAACTTTACAAACGGGAAAAATTAAGTTATATGTCTAAGAACAATACCTACGGATAAATTTTCAACTTTTAAAAATATTTATCGTTCGTTTTAACAATAGTTATAGCCAGTTATTTCTAGATGGCCGAAGTTAATGGCACGCGCCTTAACTTCGGCCACTATAAAAACAAAGTTTAAACCTCCATTGATTTTTAAGTGTAACAGAAAATTTTCAAATTTTCCACTGGAATAACAAAAATAGCTGCCGTTTGACTTTTAGACCAAATCGGGGTTCGATTAGAAGTGCCAGAAAAAAATTATCCATAAAAATGAAAAAAGGTAGCCGAAATAAGTCAATTATCCTAAATTTAAAACCTAAATAACCTTATACAGTTCATTATTTATTGGGTCTAAAAAACTTTCATTAACAGTTTAGCTTAGTTTTGCTTGTATTTTTAGTTTTGCTTAAAAATCAGACTGCCTCACCTTTTAACTAAATTTGAAATCGGCCATCCAAAATCGACACCCTTACTTATTATACGATCAGAGGGATCATAAATGAACACGGTCATCGAAGTTAGTGGGGTACACAAATTAAATTTAAAAACTATGTTTTAACAACGCTTGAAGTCTGAAGAACTTATAACTTTTAAAAAAAATTAAAAATTCCAAAGTTAAATGGGCCACCAAAAACATGGACAACAAAATTTGTTGGCTTCAAACGCCAATTTAAAATTAGTTTTTCATGGATTTATTGTTTCTAAGCCTAAACAAAACCTAAAAATCAAACAAATTTCTAATATAATTGATTTTTATTTTAATAAGTTGTTTTTCAAAAATGTGAATTTTCTCACAACTAAAATTTGATGGGATTTGAACAGTTATTATAAAAAATTGGTTGTTACCATAAAAAAAATAAAAGTATATATGTAACTGCCAGACACTTGGTAATACGAAAAAAATAATATTAATTTGATTAGACTTAATAAAAAAATTTTCTTAATATCATAAATTGCATATGCTGAAAAAGGTCATTTTTGGGTATAACTCTTTTCGATAAACCCAAATCTTAAAAATAACTATCAAAACAATATTTGTGTGTCCGATTTAGTGTAAAAAGATGTTTTCTATGTGTATTTTACTTTAGGATCGGTCAAATTGAATTTTGGGACACGTATGGGAATCTTACCCCATCTATGAGCGCACCTCACCACCTGTTCTAAAAATTAAAACAAATTAATAATTGGCATTTTTGAAGAACAGAAAAAAAATGATTTATTAAATTTAATGGTTATCCTGGTAAAAAGTCATTCACAACCTGGGCCAAAGAAAGAAGAGATGGACAGCAAGCCTCAGTTTTTTAAATAAACTTCAGCAAACGCTTGCTGCAATTAAGCTTAATTTTATTACGATAATTTTTTATTTAAATTCCTTCCACAAAATTGTCAAAAAAACCAATTTATTAATTTACAAATAATACATCCGATCCACAACTTTTATCAATTGAAACATGCAATGCATGCACAAATTTAAATAAAAATGTAAAATAATGCAAATAATTACCTTTGTCTTAATAGCACTTAATTTTGAAAGGGCTTTAACTTAAATTTTGACTGTTGTTGTGATCAATAATGCTGCCTGCAGTTTTTTGAAAACATATTGCTTTTTCGCTTTTGTGGATGGGATGACAATATGTGGTGCCGTGGTGGTGGGGTAAACTTGAAAAACTTGCCAACCAACATTTTTAATTAATGCAGGTAAACAATAAACCACTTTGAAGAAACACTTTATAATTTTAAATACTGCAAAACTATATATTAAAAATTACCAATATTGCACTTTAAAACGTCCAGCTACTTCATCAGCACAAAAAACCTCGCTCAAAATTCAGTACAGTAGGTTTTCGTACAGTAACGTATGCCTCATTCTTTCCAAGATGGCCACCGTAAGCTTTCATCCATTCCGAACGATGGGGTAAAACCTACAGTACTCCCAGCGCGCATACGGTAGAATACTTGATTATCTACACTTTATTAGTTTTAAAAATTGTTAAAATTTTAAATAAATACTATTTTTCAATTACGCTCATATAAATATTAATAAACTTTTAATATTATAGCATTTTATAAAAAATAATATGAATAAATAATTTAAAATTGAGAATAATAATTACAAATTAAATTTAGACAACTATTGACGCAAACATAAAAATGAAACATATAAATTTTATTGTTGGGTTTTTTTTCTAAAATACCGGAGCCAAAACAAATTTAGGCCAACTAAACATTGATTAATCTAACAATAGATATACCTCAATAAATTTGATAAGAAAGGAAATCTAGGTAAATTGCAAAAAGCTGAAAGTTTGATTTGACGACAAATTGCAACTGTGGAATGGGCTTTCAACCTATTTTTGTGCACAAACTAAATATTCTTTTTTTATATCCATCCGGGACATAATTTTTTAAATACATTTTTTTTAAAAACAACAAATTTTATAATGTGTTATAATTATTGTGGTTATCTTTTTCTAATTACAGTGAATCGTGCAAATACAGTGCAGTGTATACTTGTGTGTGTATATATGTTCCTTTTTTTGAACAAAATAAATAACAAATAATGAATAATAAAATTTAAATACTCTTAGTAAATTGTGGTGACGACGTGGTAAATAGCACGTGGAAAACTATTTATTGATAATTTGTTACAATTTACTTTATTTTTAAGACGACTAACTACATAATTGAACCCTTCGGTCATGTGTTTTATTTATCTCTGAAGATTTTGCAAGTTTTTTTCTGAACTCATATAATCAAAGCTTTTAGAAGATATTTCCCTGTTTCAGAGCTTCCAACAAAACTAAGGTTCATTTTTGAAGATTTTGTTTGTCGTTTTGCGCTCCTTTTGTGCTTTACGTCAGCATTAATTCGAAGCACCCCTGGGCGCAGCCATCGTGTCCGCAAAAAAAAACGTTTTTTAACCCTGATCCTCAACTTTATGGCCGGATTTTCTTGCCACTTCCACACTTAATCTTCGCCGCCAGCCCTTTCTTATCGAATTATTTTAGCATCGGGTTTTAATGGCCCCAAAATGTCACTTTCTGAAGATTTGTCATCAATCCATGTAAATTCTTCAGAAATAACTACCGATAAAGAACTCTGCGTATCTTGTAATAAGCCTGTCGGTGAACTCTACGTTTCGCATGTTTGCTGTTACAATTGCGAAGACGCAGGTCATTTTCGCTGCCTAGGTATTAATAATTTGAAACCTAGCGCGTCAACTAAACAACTCTTGGAGTTACCAAACAAGTGTTTCCGATTTTATTGCACGAAGCAGGAATGCGCTTTACCTCATGACGCAAGAAAATCGCCACAACTCATTTCCACCTACTCCGAATCACCATTTTCTGTTCAAGAGCTTGCGGGGGAAATTGCTCAGAATGGCTTTGCGATAAGCCAAATAAAAGCCAAATTGTCCAACGACATTCCGCCTATCCTGGATAAACTCACCACGCTAACAAACTCAATTAACTCCGCCGCTTCCTCCACCAGTTCGCAGCCTGTCTGCTATGCTGCAACGGGGAAAAAGGTCTTCCGCCAAGCGAATCTCCCGTTTTCTACCAACTCAAGCATTCGATTCTAAGACTGAGTGACATATTTTCCTTAATATAATATATAGTATTATATATTTTTGACAATACTAACCTTGAAAAATGCTCTAAGAATAGAGCAGGAAAAAGGGGTATTTTTCCCCGGGCGTATGTTTAGACAGAAAAGATGTAGACTAGTCTGAGATGGACATTATGTGGACTATAGGAAGTTTGCATTTGGTTTGGCCAGCTGCTCACTAAATAAAAATTTCTACCATATGATAATGATTTTTTATACATTGATCTATTTACACAGCACTGTTCTATTTTTTTAGCTTGATGAAATGTCAATTAAAAAAATTATACTCACAACAATCTTTGACAAGCTCGAAATCGCCACTTTTTCAATTTGAAGGTTATATTTGTATGTGTAAGAAACAACTATAAATTTGAAAAAGTGGCGATTTCGCGCTTGTCAAAGATTGCTGTGAGTATAATTTTTTTAATTGACATTTCATCAAGCTAAAAAAATGGAACGGTGCTGTGTAATTAGATCAATGTATAAAAAATCATTATCATATGGTAGAAATTTTTATTTAGTGAGCAGCTGCCTCAACCAAATTTTCTATTTTCCACATAATGTCCATCTCAGACGAGTCCACATCTTTTCTGTCTAAACATACGCAAGGGGAAAAATCGCCCCTTTTTCCTGCTTTATTCTTAGAGCATTTTTCAAGGCTAATCTACCACTTTTTTTGAATTAAATTAAAAAATAACCTAATAAACTATAGTTTTAGCTGCGCAATGACATATGTTTATAATCATTCCGTTGCCGAGATATACTTTTTTAAATAAAAAATAATAAGAAAAAGATGATGAATTTAATAGAAATAGAGGGAAGGGTTGTGAATTTGAAGAAAAACGTTAAAAGAATATTTATAAGATTGATAGCAAATGTTGTAAAATATAATAAAAGTTTTTAAGGAAGAATTTTTAAGGAGCTTGGTAAAGATTAAATACAACTTAAATATTTGTAAAGATTTGCATTAAAATGATATTTATTAAGTAATTAATAAGAAAATTAAAATTTTTAAAAAGGTAAATTTTTTTAAAAAACTAGTAAGCTAAGATGAAAAACAAGATGTTAAATTGTTTTGTTAAATTTTACAAAAGTAGGTTTTTTGCTAAATTATAAATTAAATTAAATTAGTAGTAAAAATTATAGAATTATAAATTAATAAGTTATAAAAAATAGAGATAAAGTTATTTTGGTTGTAAATATAGAAAATAATAATAAATTTAACGTAATGTAGTGGGTGAGAGTAAAACAATACCAGAGGGTGTGGGCAGTCAGTTTAGAGGATGATAAACATAAAGTAAGATGTGGAAGGTAGATTAGGAACTGTTAAGTATAAACACCTTGAAAGGTGTAGAACGCAGGTGTAAGTAAAGAAATAGAGTTATAAATAATAATAATAAATATTCTTCTATAATTAGTAGTTTTGTTTGTAAAAGTAAAGATACTCTGGGAAGAATAGAAAGCAGGTAAAAAAGGCTGATGAAATGAAACACCATAGTAGGTGTAGAAAGCAGGTTTGGAGGCTGATGAAATGAAACACCATGAAAGGTGTAGAAAGCAGGTTATGGGAATACTTAAGAGTTACATCTAGAAAGGTGTAAAATGTAGGTGGGAGTGGACTAGTGGGTTGAAAATAGTAAAAACGTAACATAAACACTTTAGGAGAAAAGGAAGATACTTATAAAAGCAAAATTATGCAGATTTTATAAGAGAGTTTGGAAAATAAATAATTATTAAATAATGTTTACAGCTTATAGTTTGTAAAAAATGAAACTATAAAAATGAAACTATAAAAGAAGAATGGAGAGCAGGTTTAGAATTAATGAGATAAAACACCATGGGAGGTGTAGAAAGCAGGTAAAAGGTGCTTTTAAGCATAAAAACTTGACAGGTGTAGAATGAAAGTTGGGAAGGAGTAAAGATTGAAGAATTAGGTGTAATAATAAAATAATGAATAGCATAGTTTATAAATTAAAGATACCTTGGGAAGTGTGGAAAGCCAGTTTGGAAGCAAAAGAAATAAAACATTAGTGGACTTAGAGAAGCATGTAATGGGGATTATTAGGTATAGGAATAAGAAAGGTGTAGAAATAAAAGGTGCGAGGCGTTTGTTAACCGTGGTTAGGGTACAAGTTAATTATAATAAAATTTTTTAAAAAATTTTTATAAAGATATGAACTTTAGATGCATTGTTGTAGAACCTTATGTTCTAATATTGAGTTGTTTATATTTTAGATGTAATTTATTTTGTATTATATAGTTAACATATACACATAAATGTTAGAAGACTGAGTTAAATTAAATGGACATGTGTTAGTAGAGATTAGTTAGCAGATATATTTAAAAATCTTTAGCAGGATTAAAGGTATAAATTTGTAAAATGGAAGGTATAATAAATGTTGAAAATAATTTTTAGAAATATTAAATTGATATATAAGTATGTTAATTATAAAATTAATAAATGGATAAGCCCTTAGAAGTTTTTATGCTAAAATAATTAAATTGGTTTACCTAGTAAATTTATAATAAAGTAACGTTTATGAACCTTTAGTTTTAAAAATTTTTATTTTTTATTTTTTAGAAAAAATATAAAAATATATAGGCTAACTAACCTAATAACCTATTTCGTCGCTTTACTTTTAACTAGAATAGGTTATTGGACAAGCCCAAGGAGAAGTGCGACTCATCAGCTAGTTCTTCTCGTCAAACTTTACAACATATATTTATATATATATATATATACAAATTAGTAACTGTGTGACGATGTTGTTAAAAATAGGTTTTGCAAATTTAGTGTAATATTGGTATATTAGCAAAGCTATAATAATAATAATATTAATTATGCTAAATATGTGGCGATGTAAATTTTTGGTTATTGAATGTACACTAAAAAATCATTATCATATGGTAGAAATTTTTATTTAGTGAGCAGCTGCCTCAACCAAATTTTTTATTTTCCACATAATGTCCATCTCAGACTAGTCCACATCTTTTCTGTCTAAACATACGCAAGGGGAAAAATCGCCCCTTTTCCCTGCTTTATTCTTAGAGCATTTTTCAAGGCTAATCTACCACTTTTTTTGAATTAAATTAAAAAATAACCTAATAAACTATAGTTTTAGCTGCGCAATGACATATGTTTATAATCATTCCGTTGCCGAGATATACTTTTTTAAATAAAAAATAATAAGAAAAAGATGATGAATTTAAATTACAAAATTTACCCACGTTGTTTAATTATAGTTAGTGCGGTGCAGTGGCGCTCCAGAAAAAATTTACCTACGTTCTCTAAATATAGTTGGCGCGATGCCGTGCGCCAATGATTGCAATTATAATTCTAAAGTAAAAATAACAATAATAAAAAGATGATGAACATGAATTACAAAATTTACGCACGTTCTCTAAGTATAGTTGGCGCGGTGCGGTGGGTTAAATTGGAGTTTGGCACCCCCCCACCACCGATGATTACCTACCGGCGCGTGGCGCTCCCGCGCCACCGACGCTTATTATTATTTTTTAATAAATAAAACTTTGTATTAATTTTGTCATCAGTAATGCAAGAATTAAAAAAAGTACTCTGTTGTTTTTGCCGATTTCCACGCGGTTGAGCAGATGGCGTTGAGAACTGGTTCCGTTTCTGCCACGAATGAAAACCGGTTTGCTTTTTTTGTGCGGTTTTTATAAGGGGATGTTGGTTGTCTGCTCTGTACAATCCTTATTGTTGCCAAAAGGCTGTTATTGTGCGATTGGGAGTTTTTATTTGTCTATTTTTTCAAATTTTTTATTTTGATCAATAAATCGATAACAAGGACCTAAATCAAAAAAGTATTCCTAAGAAAGTTGCGTAATTCCTTCTTCTTCTTTCTTATGAGCCCATGTTTATTTTTGATCAATCAGTAACGAATAAGGAATATCGCTTTTAAGGATGAAATAATAATAATAAGAAGAAGAAGAAGGTTCTGAATTTCAAAATTTACCCACGTTCTCTAATAATTGTTGGCGCGGCGCCACGGGGCTAAATCGCCCCGTGGCACTCCCGCGCCACCCATGAAAAGAAGAAAAGAAATAAGAAGAAAAAGATTAAAAAAGTTTTAATTTCAAAATTTACCTACGTTCTTTAATAAAAGTTGGTACAGCGCCACGGGTATTAATGGCCCTGTGGCCGTCTCGCGTGTGTAGCATTCATTTTTTGCAGATTACAAAAAAATTTAGAAACAAAAAAAAATATTTTCTTTTATTCCCTAAATAAAATTTAAAGGCCAGTTTATATCTCGCCAAAAAATTCTTATATCTCGCTCAGGACCGCTTCAAAAAGTATACGCATGATTGCTATACAATTTCTATGCTTATTTTATGTGTCGAAACTACCAAGCGTTTTAAAAGTAATCGGAAGTCGGAACTTGTGAACAATTGTTTTTTTTTTAATTTCAAACACCGCGCGCAATCAAAAGGTCGTCAAAAAAATTTAGTCAACGAATTTCGCTTAAATTTTCAGGAATCATATTTTACAGAGAAAGCAGTTTTTTTTAATTGAAATTAAGAAACACATTTTATAGATCACTTTTATTATGCCCTAGGGTATCTGACTTAATTTTGGCCAAGCCTTAATTTCAACCACCAATTTAGGGTGTTTAGAAAATTGGCTTGTTTTTAAAACACAAAAGATCTAGCACAAAAGTAACTAGATGAATGTTGAATAAAATGCTTTTTCAAAAGTTTTTTAATCGTGTTATTCTGCATTATGAACATTTTCACACAAAAAGTGAATTTTTTGTGATTTTCGTAATTTTCGCTTTGTGTTTAAACTGCATCCAATTTAGAACGAAGCGCACTATATAACTTTAAAAAATCTTCTATTTAAGGCTCAAAATTGTTAATTTTCATGTTTTGATATTTTCTTCAAAATCACTTCGCGATGCGTTTAACTAACTGCGCATTTTAAGATTCCGTTAATTTTGTTTCCTAAAAATTTAGGTGAAAGAACCTGCCGTTTTATTCTGTTTTCAAATATCATCGTACTACCGTATTTATAAAGATTTTTTTTGCTCGTTTGACTTTTTTTGACGTTTTTTTATGCCAAAAAAAAAATTCAGAAAAAATACAGGTTATTAAAACTTGGTTTAAGGTTTTGACATAATTATTTAAAGTCTTGCTAATAAGTTTGCAAACGGGAAAAAATTAAGTTATATGTACCAAGAAAAACACTTAAATATAAATTTGCAACCTTTAAAAATTTTTATTGTTTGTTTTAGCAATAGTTATAGCCAGTTTTTTTTTAGGTGGCCGAAGTTAATGGCTCACGCCTTAATTTTGGTCACTATATAAATAAAACTTTAAACCTCCACCGATCTTTAAGTAAAATATAAATAATCAAAAATAATATAAAAAATTTTAGTTTTTTATAAATAATCAAAAACTAAAAACTGCTAAAGAAGCTAGAGATCTTGGTGTTGAAATCTCATCTAACTTAAAATCTGCAGATCATTGTAATATTATTTTAAAATAAGCATTAGCCATAGTTAACATGATTTTTCGTTGTTTTCAGACTAAAATATATCGGCTTTAATCACATCGTACAAAGCATTCGCTCGGCCTATACTTGAATACTGTTGTCAGGTTTGGTCACCATATTTATGTAAGGATATTGATACAGTTGAGAACGTCCAACGTTACTTTACCTGGAGAATATTTGCAAGGTGTGGTTTTTATCTATCCAATAGTTACTTAAAATAAAACGATTAAATATTCTTAATTTGAGAACCTCTTGAAGTGAGGAGAATTAAATTTGATTTAAGTATGGGATATTTTATAATAAACAACTTAAACGATCCTAACGTTGATGACTTCTTTACGTGGGCTAGTTTTATGGATAAAAATGACCATAGATTTAAGTTAATGCTACCAAACACCAAATTATGACAATAATATGCATAGTTATGCTTCGAGAACTGTTAAATATTGGAATTTTCTTTCTAAAGAAGCAGTTGAAGCCCAAATTTTAAATGGTTTCAAAAAATATATAAATAAATTATCGTTTGAAAAATTTACTAAATTTGATAGACACATATGAGAAGCCTGCGGGCTCTGTGTGTTTTTCTCCCTTTTTATCTTTGATAATACGTTCTAAATATTTGATGTATATTGTTTTTAGACATTTTTTTTGTTTAACATTGATATGTTTAAATTATTTTCAATGAGTTCATATTATCAGAAATATATAATACCATATAAATTATATAGTATTATATATTTTTTGATATTATCAGCTAGAAAGTATGCACATAATGACACAAACGTTTGTCAAACAATTCCCCCTTTCCTTTATTTTTTGTGTGTATTTTGTTTAAAATTAGTTTTGTCATTAAGTTACTTGAAATTAGAATATAAGATAAAATAATGCTTGGATAATTTACTATATATAAATAACGTGTAATCGGATATAATAAAGGTGTTTCATTTCATTTGAAGTGTAACAGAAATTTTAAAATTTTGCACTGGAATAACAAAAATAGCTATCGTTTGATTTTAAGACCAAATTTAGGTTCGAAAAACTTACCTAAAGAAATAAAAAAAGGTGGCCGAAATTAAGTCAGTCACCCTTCTATTTTTCACAATATAGTTTTGTGGCTTACTTTTGCGTGCATACTTTTTATTAAAACCAAAAGTATTATTGTTTTGTACAGAATTCAAATGTGTCACAATGTTCTTAATGCATAAGAAACATTTCACAAGGTATACGGTCGAGGTACCTTAGGTTATTTTATTTTTATATGATTGCCAAACCAAACAAGCTTTGTGGTTTTTTTAGTAAATCATGTCATTAGCATAAGGCCAAATTTTTTTCTAAACCGCTAAAAGCCAAAATAATTTACTAATTACACAGTACAACAGAAATAAAAAATTGTTTTTTACGTTTAGGAATATGAATAAGCAAAAGTTTTCAGATAGATTAGTGTTTGTTTTGAAACCATATGCTTTAAATTGATCTTGTATCTATAACACTAATCGCTAGAGCAAACCAAAAAAACCTGGGATTTTATAATTAATAAAATTTTTTTTTTTTTTTTTTTTATTTTTTTTTTTTAAAATAAATTATTTTTTTTTAAAATAAAACATAATAGTGTATCTTGTGATT
>JASAMX010015475.1:0-16672 GCA_030248175.1 Microlaimidae sp. YZB2_3
TATTAAAAGCTAGGTTTCATAATAAAGGGGTAGATTTAATTTTTTTAGCTTAATGAGTTATTTAATGACAAAGAGCAGGGTTTAATTTCACTTTTTACCTTTTACTTTTTTAATCAACATCCTATAAATTTTCATATTGTGTATACATGTTCACCGGTGCAAAATTTTTCAAATTTATAGGCGGTTTCTAAATACATTAAATCTATCTAGTTTAAGGAATCTGCTAGCAACTGATTGTAGGTACAAAAACTTAGAGTTTTATGATTTAGATCATGGCTGCTTAAATACTGATAATTTGCTAGCTATTAATAATATGATATTAAGAAAAATAATGTGTTTTGGTGCCAAATATAAATTGTCTCAGTTAGTTAATTGAATTTAACTAAGTTAATTAAAAATTAAATTTTAAAAAACAATTAATTTTTGTAATAAGGTTAAAATTTAACAAAAAAGAATTCTAGGTTTACAAAATTTTTAAAAAACTTTAAAATTTAAAGAATTTCAAGAACCATAACAGCTTTGGAGGCTGTGGCAGCAACTCTTCAATTAACTGTTTGGGTTTTTTCGTCAAAAAACTCGCAGAACCACTCCCGCGTCAGTGCTGCAGTGTGTTAAACTCCGCGTCTCGGCAGAGATCGGCGCCAAGTTTAACAATGAGCAGCGGTGGCGAGGAATTCCTTCTACGAATTTCCAGAAAAAATCACCAAAAATTAATAATAAAATAATTTTCTAAATAAACAAAAAACATATATAAATTCTTTAACTTAAAAAAAAAAGGAATTACAAAAAGTTTACTAAGAAATTTCTTTTTTGAAATTCGTTTATTAACAAAATCTTAAATAAAAATGAACAAATTTACCAGTTATTATAATAAAATTTTATGAACAACCAAAGCCAAATCACGGACAGCAAGCCGTTCAAAAATAATAGCAACAAATGAAAAAACCTTAAAATTATTTTATATTTTATAGTAATAAATTTCTATCCGATCAATGTTTTGTTTTTAAAATTAAGTAGCAATTTTTCTATTGTTTTACAAGTTAACCAATGGTAAATTAAATTATCAAATTTAAATAATAATAATAATAATGTGACATTTATTAAAAAAACCCAGACAGTACATTATTATTACGAAAAGGACAAAAAAAGTGAACCCCACTTGGAATAGCGATACAAAGAAAACACAAAAAAAATGTTTTTTACCCACCCAGTTCCATAATCAAGGGCGCACAAGGGGGCAAGTTTATTTGAAACGGGGGGCAATAAAACGGGGTGGGGGCAAGCAGGGGAGAAAGGAAAAAAAGGGACAAAAAAAAGGCGAAATTTAAGTAAAAATAGGTCTAAAATGGCTTTAAAAGCATTGAAATAGGCTGAAAACTGCAAAAAATTGGCGATGATGGCGTCATAATAGGTAAAAAAATGACGTCATAATTTTTGGATACTTTTTTATTTTTGGAGGGGGGAGCAATAAAACGGGGGTGGCAAATCCTTCAATAAAGCGGGGGGCATTTTCAGACCGTGCACAGGTCTGTTGTTGGAAACCAGACCTCCTCTGACCCCCCTCTGGATTTTAAACTAGACTACCCCGGGTCGACCCCCTCAAAAAAAATTAGACCTAAACGGGGTACGGACCCCCCTCCCCTTGCCCTGGACCCCTAGATAATAATAATATATAATAATAATAATAATCTTACATTTATTAAAAAGCCCAAACAAGACATTATCTTTAAGATAAGGTGAATCAAGAACGACAAAAAAACGAAGCCTGAACCCAAGCAATACAATAGCAACAAAAAAAGGGAAAAAATGTGCTTTTACCCATCCCGCACAATTTAAACATAAATAGAAGTAGCAAACCACTATCAAAAATGGAATTTATTACTAACAGCGATAATTTTATTGAAACTTTAGGAGAATTTTCTATTGTTTTTTTTAATTTTGAACCTGATTCAAAAAGGGGCCATAAAAGGGCTATTTTTAGGAAAAGGGGCTAAAAAAAAGGGCTAAGGGCTATTTCCAAGTTTTGGGGCTATCGGCCTGAAAAAGGGGCTAAAAATAGTCCCAAAAAGGGCTAACCTGGCAACCCTGCCTTCGGTCGGTGGGTTTGGTGGGTCTGTGCGCTAATGTTGATTGACTTAATGAAAGTTAGATTTTCAGTCTCTTGCGAAAGAAATGAGGCGGGACAAAAGAGGATCCTAAAAGTAAAATACGAACGAAAATTAATTCAACGAACGAAAATTAATTGGTCCCACAACAAAAATTAATTGCATGAAATGCAAATTACTTTACACTGGCTATTTACGCTAGAGCCAAAAAGAGTTTTTGAAATTTTTGTCGTTTTGACTTCGTTTTTCAACATCTCGTCATTAGAAAACTCGTCTTCTGGGCGATTTTGTGAACGTACTTTTCAAGTTTTCAAACTGTTCAAGTTTTCTGATTTTTGGCTTCGAAAAAATACCTTCATTGCTCTAAGAACAAATATTTACAATTAAAATCGTGGTTTCAAAAATTTTTTTGATATTGTAATAGTATTTTATATATTACATACGATATTAGAAACGCAACCAGATAATTTTTTAAGTTTTGAAAAAACAAACAAACTACAATTTACAAGAGAATGATTTAAAATTAAAAAAGTCTTAAATTTTCAACACTTGATTTCAGAAATTTTTTTTTTTGAAGCAGGTATAATAAAAATTTAGAATTGGTTACCAAAGCTTAGTACAGGCAATTATTTAACTAAATTAAAAAAATTAGAACAAACCATTTAATTTTTCAAAATTTTGCACATTGTGTTAGTAAATTATGGCTCGTGTTATATTAAATTAAAAAATAAAGTTCGAATCTTTCAAAAATTAGTATGCTTCAGTTATTATATATTTAAAAGATAATTTTCCAAATGTTTTTAATTTATACAGCATTCTGGACAGTTTATAAGTTTTTACCTTTGCCTTCTATCAGCGGTTCCCGGAATTTCGGTCGTTTACATTATGTCTTTCAAAAACTTCTCTTCTAGATTTTGTTTTCGGAAAGCTCGTCTTTTGAACATCGAGTCTTCGAAAAATTCGTTATTTAAGTGCAATTTTGTAAATGTACTTTTCAAAAGACGGATTTTTTTGTTTTTGGCGACCTGGGACATGGAATGTAAACCTTTATTAAAAATTTTGTATCATGGATTACTGTAGTAATGGACAGCAAACAGGAAATCGGTAGCACGCAAAACCGTCGACTTTAATGCCAAAAAAATTAAAAAAATTGACACTTTTAAAGACTTATACAGCCCTGTTTGCTATTTATTAGTTTATACATAGGTATTTTTGAAATTTTTCATAAATTTTTAGATTTTTAACATTTTGAATAATATAATATAGCTAAAACATTAAGGTTTTATTTTCAAAATGTTGATATTACTAAGGTTTATAACTAGAAATCACTAATAGGTAGGATTTATAGCTAGGAATTACTAATGGGTACTGTCGTATAAATTTATCAACTTAAAACAAATTTAAAATTCTGATTTGTAAGTTTTTTTTAAATAAAAAAATATGGTTAAATTATGTTATCCAATTTTGAGGTGATAATCGTTGGATTTATATAGAACTCAAAAAGTAGTTTTTAATTAAATTTGATGATGTTTATTATTACGACTCCGGTGTGCTTTAATTCACATCAGGTGGCCATAACAAGGTTGGAGGCTTTTTAACTTTAACAAAAATTACACATTCGTGAACTCTCCCCAGATTTTCAGGTCATTTAATATTTTTATCACCGGACAAGTGGGATATTTATGTTGTTGTTTAAAATCCTGCTGTACCCATCCTCAAAATTTTCGGTTGGTGGTTGAGAAATTGAAAAAATTTTTTTAATATGATCATTACAAATGTCAAAAGCTTTGGGAATGCCCCTCTTGCCTTAAAATTTGAAGTAGCTCAGCTTTTAGGTGGCTTAGGTGGGAGAAATTGCCGACACCCCTCTAAAATTCGGGGGTACTTCCGTAGGTGGTCAGAAAGGGGGTTGGGGTTTTTTTACCCCCTCCCCCTTAAAAAAACCCGAAACAGCGGACACCGCCTTCCTCCTTTTGCCGCTCGAACTTGGGGGTACCGTCGACACCCCTTCTAAAATTTGGTAGGTCCCAGTGCTATTTCAAATTGGGTATTTAGGGGATAGATACCCCAAAATTTTTTTTGAGACCTCTTCAAATTCGATGAGGGGGCATATCCTCTAAAATGCAACTCTTATAAATTATTATCATTTTTAATTTAAACTGAAACAGGGCTGGTTTTGGCTGAAAAATTGACGACGTGAACGTGAATATAACCTAAAAAATCTGACCAAGTTTTATATGGGTCACCAATATTGGTCCAGCGACTTCTTCAACCATAAAATAAAACTAAAAAGCTCGAAATTGTTTCAAAGCATATAGAAAATACCTATAAAACTTTTGGAAAAAAGTGTGGCTAGAATTTTTTGAAAATTTCCAAAAAAATAGAATAACTATTGCGATTAGTTCAAATAAATAAAATCGCGGTATAAAAAATGCGTGCGTAACGATTTACCCCCTCATATTTGTTGGATTTTTCTTTTCGAGCAAAAATGCGCATTTTATGTAAATCACAGGGAGCGCAACAGGCTGCGCATTTTTGTTACTTTGCATTATGCATTGTTTCAAGATAAACAATGGTTTTATCGAAATCCCATATTGTATTTAATCAAAGTGAATTTTTAGTAAATTATTTTTAATGTTTTTTTCCAAAATATACAACAATTTTTTTGCAAAACGGTTATTTTGTTGTTAAATATTTAAGTTAGGGACGCTTTTGGGGAGGTACCCACCTCCCTAGCGTTTTCTCACTTATCTGCTAGTGTCACTTACCATTAGGGATTCTAGTAAATACAACATTTCACTAAACTGCTTAGGGACACTTGCCAGCTAGTGGCCCTAAGCTGTTAGGGCGTCTAGTAAATTCGGCCCCTGGAAATATTTTAATAGGTGGGATTTAAAAAGTATGTTTAAAAAATCTCACGAAAAACAGTTTTTCGAAAAGGGGATGTTAAAAAAGAGCTTTCCGAAGACGAGATGTGGAAGACGAAGTGCTGAAAGATGTATTGTAAAAGACAAAAGTTTTGCACATCTCTGTCAGTATCTTGGTTAGTCTTGTACGGTTTTTGTATTTGTTTGTCTTGACAGTAAGCATATTTAGATTGACTGACAGTAAGCATATTTAGTTGCCTAAGCAAAACCAAAACATCAAACAAACTGTATTACGATAAATTTCTATTTAATAGTCGGTTCTTGAAGATTTATACCCGTACTGGAATTCAAACCCAGGTATCGTTTCATTGAATTCCTGACCTGTTCATATCAGTGCGGCGCACTACCACTGCACCATATGGACTGTTCGTTATTTACTTTACAGCGTCTCTTATACTCGCCAGTGGTTGTGATTTATCAGTTAAGAAAGGGACGTTTCACGTCACTCCTTCGCATCTAAGAAGAAACTGATCTCAGCAAGGTTCTTAGCCAACCATGCCAGGTTCAAACCGCTCGCCCTAGCACCCCGTAGGCATGCTTTTTCTCCGAGGTGCGGTATGGGTACCACTTGTGACGACCCGTAACTGGAGGCGAAATAAGATGACATTTTTTTGGAGATAAAGAAATATACACAAACCGGGATTCCACCCCGGGTCTCCTTTCCTTGAATTAAAGTTTTTTTGTCTCAGTCTGGCGCGCTGCCACTGCAACGTACGAGCTATTTGTGATTTAAGTACGGACTTCTTTAGAGCTGTCTTATTGATGATTAAAATTGAAATTGTTAGATTGTTGCATGGCGTTTTAAAGACAGAAATAAGTAGTAAAATAACTTTATTCTACGTGCCCGCTTCCAGAAAATCTTGACCAAATGTATGTAGTATATTTAATTTCTGGTGACAATTGTAGTACATTTTACATTGGAGTTTCAAGACATACATTTTCACAACGTCTTTAAGAACATGTAAGAGCAACAAAGAGCACTGCATCAAACTCCTCACTTTCATCGCTTTTTTTACAGTCTAGAAATACTGAACATAATTTTAGTTATTACAAAGTTTCTGGCGCGTCATAATAATTATTTAGCTCTTCGTTTTGAGGAACTTGTTTTATATCAGCTAATAAGGACAATGATGATTTTTTTTTAATATTTGTAGTACCGAAATACGTAAATTAATACTGGATTAGTGTTGTAAAAAGTTACTTTTACTTTTACTTAAACTAATAAAAGTAAGGGATTTTGGATTACTTTTACTTTTACTTTTACTCGACTTTTGAAATTTCAATTACTTTTACTTTTACTCTTACTCGACTTTTGAAATTTCAATTTTTACTTTTTACTCTTACTCGGATTTTTTTCTACCAAATACTTAAATTAATTTAAGTAAAATTTAAGTAATTTCAACAACTCAGTTTCCTATGGGTTTGTTGAAAAATAAGTGGGAGAAAAAGGTTTTTTAAACCGTAACACGCTAAACACCATTTATTTAGACCAAAAATTTGTTAAAATAAAAATTTTTATAGAAAACTAGCAACAAAACATTGGAAAGGAATCTTGAAAAAACTCCAAAAAAAGGCGTTTTTCTCCATTTCAAAATTACTTTTATCATACTTTTACTCTTACTTTTACTTAAAAAAATAGGTCTTACTTTTACTTTTACTTTACTTAAATAAAATTTTGACTGTTACTTTTACTTTTACTTTACTTAAATAAAAAAATCACAAATTACTTTTACTCTTACTTTACTTAAATTAAAATTTTTCAAATTACTTTTACTTTTACTTAGAATAATCGAAACTCGTTACTTTTTACAACACTATACTGGATAAAGTTCTTTTGCAAAAATTAAAATTGCAAAACGCGTTTTTTATAAATTATATAGATTTATAGTCGCTTATTGTAAATAAATACTTTACACATGATAATGTGTTTTCAAACAGAAAAAATAGCATAGTCAAATATTCGCTGGTGCAAACTACAAACCCGGAAGATTTTATTTTTTTTTAATATCGTAAACCAACGTTTTATAATTATTAAATGTTTTGTAGAATGCTATAAGCATTTAAATAATGCTTTTATTTTTTAAATTGATGCAGTATTTCTCGAAATATTAACGTTTTTCAACGGTCCGGCGGTGTGGGTTTTACCCCATCGATTTCCGTCCGTCCGCCCAGTGGGTGTGGGTTTTACCCCGGTGTCCGGAAATTTGAACGCCAGCACTTGATCGCCGAGCATTAGACCGCCAGCATTAGAACGCCGCGCACTTGAACGCCGAGCATTAGAACGCCAAGCATTAGAACGCCGCAGTATTGCATATAAATTTTATGCAAATTTTTGGTTTCCGCAACCTGCAGAGACATATCAACACAGCACTACGACAGTATAAACTCCCCAAAACTAAAAAGTTTTAGTTTTTTTTTGTCTTTGCAAAACAAACTATTAAGTATAAACTTTTTTGTTTAATTTTTAGGTTTTGCTTAGGCTTAGGAAAAAATAGTTATCTGAAAAAAACCCCCGTTAAATATAAATTTATCATAAAAATTTATTTTGATGATTAGGTTTCGCTTAGGCTAAGGAAAAACAGGTTTAATTTATTAAAAAACTAACCGTTTACTAAGTTTTTTTCTTTAATTTCAAGAAAAAAATATAAATTTTTGACTTATCGTTTTTTGTTAAAACAACATTGCTTTGTTTAAATATTATATTAAAAACATTTTTTATATTTTATTAAGTTTTTTTATTCTTTGGGGGAAGTTTATACCACCCTGGCTGGGAGTTTTAACGTCCTTTTTAAAACAACGCGTACTACGGCGGTCTAATGCTCGGCGGTCTAATGCTCGGCGTTCAAGTGCGCGGCGTTCTAATGCTGGCGGTCAAATGCTCGGCGATCAAGTGCTGGCGTTCAAATTTCCTAGAATCTTTACCCCTCCCCCCCCCCCCCGATACCCTGGGAAATGGGAGGCAAACACTAAATTCCACCGACTCCGACTCCGCCTCAAATTTCTGCAGATTATATATTGATGTGCAGGTTTGGCGGAATTAACAGAATCTCAAACAAAATGAACTAATTTAAATGTTTTTCGAATCAATTTAGTTATTTTTACGAGTAATTTTTTAGAAATTAATAATTTTTAACTGCATTACACATTACACTATAACAACATTAACTTAAGTTTTAAACCGTAAAATTACCAGATTTAAAATGGAATATAATTAATTAATCTTGAGAAACTGATTAACTTCCAATTATTGACAAACTTCCAGTCTGGTGCAAAAACATGGTTAAGATTCGTGCTTTGATTTGTTTGATAAATGATTTTTCATGTGAATATAGGGTTTGGTTAAGGGTTAAGATTCACGGTTTTTGGTTTTTAAATTGAAACATTTGTTAAGATAAATATCAAAGATGTTTTGTTAGAAAATTTTGCAGAAAAATTTTAAGACAAAGAAACATTATTTTTCCTAAGCCTAAGCGAAACCTGCAAATCAAGATAAAAATTAAAAAAAAAGCTTAAAAGCTATATTCCGAATAGTTTACTGCTTAAATAAAATAATATTTATTTCCAAGGATAATTATGCCGAAAATATTTTTGCCAGACACCAAAAGGTTTTAAAAGTATTGTAGAAAGCTTTAAAAACTTTTGCAACTCAAAATGAGGCCAATTTCCGAGATATATTGCACGAAAATTACGTAATTTAATCAACACTGACAAAATTTGCATAATGTTAAATATTACGGTAAATTACGGTAGATTTTGGACGGAGTCGGAGTCGGAGTCGCTGGAATTTAGTGTTTGCCAAATTGGAATGGCTTCTGGGAAAATAGGAATGTCTGGGGAATCGAGACTCTTATGGGGAATTGAGACTATTTTTCTGGGGAAATGCGGCGTAGCCGAGGAGGGGGGGGGGGGTCAGATTTCAAATTCTAGAGGGTGGTCAGGGGTAAAAAATTCGGAAATTTGGGGGGAGGGGGGCCCCTAGCTTAGGCTTAGGAACGCATATGCTTAACCTTAAAAATAAAAGTCGAGTAAAAAAGTCGAGTAAAACTGAGTTAGCCTTTTAAACGCAAGAAAATCATTGCAAACCAAAATTGGTTATTAATTATTCACCATAAATCAGCACGGTCTCGGAATCCCCAGAATCTAGATCCCCAAGAATTTCCGATAGAAACATGTTTTATTATTTAAATTGTACTAATTCTCAAATTGGATTTAAAAAAAAAACGAAACATTGTTTTAATTATTATTTTTAATATTATTACAAAATATACAAAAACGTGAGGTATAAGTTTTGTCACTTTGCTGTATGCAAATTTAAATAAAACTAAAAAAATGGTTTTGGTGGAGAACAGAAAAAAGGCCATTGTGTGTTTTACAATGTACACCCGCGCCTAAAAATACTTCCGCGCCTTGCGCCTCGGATTACTAACTGCCTTTGCAGTCCGTAACGCAGGCTAACGGTAATTCCCATGGACCATGGACCAACATGGACCATGCCCATGAGGGGTGAAAGACTCACTTTAACAATACAAAACAATATAAAGTTGTTAGTTTTAACTTTTAAATGGCTTATGCTTAGGCTTAGGGTAACCCTAAGCCTAAGCCTAAGACTAAGCCTGAGGTGCACTAACAACTTTATATTGTTTGTATGGTTTAAGTGAGTCTTTCACCCCTCATGGGCATGGTTCATGTTGGTCTATGGTCCATGGGAATTACCGTTAGCCGTAACGCAGAAGTTAATCTATTGGGGGAACTTAGATCCTGGAGTCCTTAGATCCTTGGCAGATGGCGTCAAAATTAAACAGCCTAAGCCTAAATGTAACCCTAAGCCTAAGCCTAGGCCTAGAAATCGGTCGGTGTCGGTGGACGGTGTCGGAGTACTTTCCAGTTTGCTTCGAAATGACGCCACTCAAAGGCAAGGATCTAAGGACTCCAAGATCTAAGTTCCCGTTACCAGTTCATCTACTTCAATAATTACATGGAAAACCGTGTTCATGGATGCATAAGTATTATTGGGCAAATTCTGATTTTCAGCGCGCTAGTGGTAAATTTTTAGCGCGCTAAAAAATCTAAAACTCTATGATGATAAATGTGTGTGTGTGTGTGTGTGTGTGTGTGTGTGTGTGTGTGTGTGTGTGTGTGTGTGTGTGTGTGTGTGTGTGTGTGTGTGTGTGTGTGTGTGTGTGTGTGTGTGTGTGTGTGTGTGTGTGTGTGTGTGTGTGTGTGTGTGTGTGTGTGTGTGTGTGTGTGTGTGTGTGTGTGTGTGTGTGTGTGTGTGTGTGTGTGTGTGTGTGTGTGTGTGTGTGTGTGTGTGTGTGTGTGTGTGTGTGTGTGTGTGTGTGTGTGTGTGTGTGTGTGTGTGTGTGTGTGTGTGTGTGTGTGTGTGTGTGTGTGTGTGTGTGTGTGTGTGTGTGTGTGTGTGTGTGTCTGTCTGTCTGTCTGTGTGTTTCCTAACTCCTCCCTAACCACCCAACAAATTAAGATTAATGACGTATCGTTGGAAAGCTTATACCCCAGGGAATGTCGTAAAAGGGTTGAAATTTTGAAACAACTTACATGGACATCTTTATACTGGACAAGGCGTTTTCACTACGGGTGTGCATTGCCGGGAAATTTTACTTTAGCCGCGCATTAGCTTTAGTACTAAAGGTTCAAAAATCGTTTAGCCTTAGCTTTAGTACTAAGCCCAAAAAAAGGCTTAGTACTAAAGCACTTTAGCCTTAGCTTTTGCCAAACTGACAAATATGGAAATATTCCTAAATTTTAAAAATTATCCCTTTTTTTAAGGTAATTCTTAGCATTGCATTGTTAAATTTAGAGTAAAAACTCAACACTAAAGATGTTTGTAAAATTTATTGCATCAGGTTTTAGTTTTATATTTTAAAAATATTATTTTTAGGGTTAATTTTACAGATTTAAAGTTGCTCTTGTGACTGTATTCCAGTTTTAAATTTAAATGTTAATATCTATATCAAAAATGGTTAACTATCAAGAATAGTTTTTCTGAAATGAATATCTAAAGCAACAAAACATTTAACCAACATTTTTTTATTAAAAAAACGCTTACTGCACAATTAACTTTATAAAATGCCCATATAAAAAAGTAAAAATAAGATTATTTTAATATTAAGCACTTAGAAACTCGAAAAAATACTTCAAAAAAGCAAAAAAATTAGTATTTTCCAATGCTTAAACAAAAATAAGAAACACAAAAAATAAAACCTCATATTCATAGCACCTTGAAACCAAAATTCGTTTTAATCGCTTTTATCATTATTGTTCAAAATACTTATGTTTCTTTTAAAGTAAAAATATAGTATATTTAACTTCAGATAAGCATAGTTTTTTTGGCAGCTAAGAAAAAGAATGGTTTGAGGTGGTTACCCGGGGTAAATTGCATCTTGAATTTTGGGAAGGATGTATGGAAAATTTCGAAATCTAAGAGAGTCAGGGTGTGTCTTGTGGGTTTTTCAAAACAAAATACTTTAGAGATGTCAAATTTAAATTCTGGAGGAGAGCCAGGTTAAAAAAATTGAAAATTTTCTGAGGAGAACACGATGTTTTTCAGGAGAGGGGTCCAAAATTTTGATGTTAAAGGACCCCACCATACCTTTCCATTTTATGATAGAAATCTTATTAAATAGTCATGTTTTTGATTGGTGAACACTTTTTTTTTGGTTTTTTGTTCATTTTTTGGTCAATTATTTTTTGAGTGATTTTTTATTTTCCTGGCAAAAGCTAACGTTTTGCCGGGCCCATACCTTTTGCCGAGCTTTTGCCAGCTAATTTCAGTTTAGCCGCGCCTTAGCTTTAGTACTAAGCCCAAAAAACCCTTTAGTACTAAAGCGCTTTAGCTTTAGCTTTAGTACTAATGACACCCGTAGTTTTCACCAAAGGGACCTTATTGATTTTAAAACTTAAAAAAAATTTTGTCCAGAAATTGGAAAACGATAAAACCTATGGACTTTCGAAATTGAAATTTTTTTGTCTCTGAATTTGTCTCTAAATCTCTTCTCCCCAACCGCAAAAAAATTAGGTTAGATGAGGTATAATTGCAAAGCTTGCAATTTGAGGAATGTCATAAAAGGGTTAAATATTTAAAAGGTAACATGAACATTTTTAATCTGGACAACACAATTTCACCAGACGGGCCCCATAAATTTTAAAAGATAAATGTATTTCTATTGCTATGTGTTGCTATTTTCATTGTTGTTTATTACTAATAGGTATTAGTAAATGGAAACTCAGCGTATAATTTTTTTTGGAAAAAATCAGCATGAACATTATTATGTTGGACAACGATTTTTTTAAAAGCTGGGATTGACCTTCCTCCTTAATTACAAAAAAAGATTGGCCTAAATGAGATATCATTGGAAAGCTTACAGCTCAGAGAGTGTCGTCGTAATGCCGTTAAATTTTTTTGAAAAATAACATGGACATCTGTATTTTGGACAAACCATTTTTACCAAAACGACGGAAGAGATTATTCTTGGTAACTACTAAACGAAGTGAGTTAAATGAGATAGCATTACAAAGCTTACAATTGAGGGAATTATCATAAAAGGATTGAATTACGAGAAATTAGCAAATTAATCTGAGAAATACAGATATAATTATTTTCAGCCGTATGGCTGACACGGGCTACTTATAACTTATAAACGTAAAATAAAGTCAATAGATAAAAGTAAATAATTGATAAAAAAATAAAATCGCATGCAGCAAAATATGAAACATTGTAAAAATATACAACTAAGAAAATTATAACATAAAATTCAATGAACCTACCTAGCATAACAAAAATTGGGTCGGCGGTCCCACAACAAAACAAAGTTCCTCTCAAATTAAATGCATTTTTTATATTATTTTTGAAACTGGAAATGCTATATACAATCAAAATGTCTACTTGAAAAATTTTAGTGGTCTTTTTGTATTTAATTAAACATCACAACATGTTTTTTTTTCCGATTAATAAAAAAATTACATATGGGAAACTTTAGTTACGCTTAATATAGCTCTAAATAATGGTCAAAAGTTAAAACAAAAGCATTATGTTTAAAAATGCAATATTGCGAACCTATTAGGGTTGCCATTTAACTGAGACATGGTTTACACTTGAAAATAGCTCAAAGGCTAAAAAAATAAGCACTGAATTAAGCCATTTATTATATTGGATTACTGGTGTACTTGGTTTGGAATTTGGATAAGCTTTTAAAATTAAAAAAAAATCATTTTCTACTAAAATCTTTTGAAATTGTTTTCTGTAATTTTTGGTGGTATTTATAAAACTTTAGGACACTGTTTTCATTTCGGACTGGGACCATTTTCCAAACAGATCGGTTTCTTATTTTCGATTCCAATCCAGTTTGGGTACCGGAAAAGTGGACTGCGTCCGTTGTTATTTACCCTGCCTCTGTTTGTAGTTGGACACCTTAAGTTTTCAATTTCAAACTTTCACATTCAGAATTGGAAATTTACTTACATTTAAAATTTTCGATGGCCTTTGATTTTACACAGCAACACTCATTTCAAAAAATGGGTTATTTTTGAACCCAGTCCACTTTCCGGTAACCAAACTGGAGTGGGACCACCGAAAATGAGAGACTGGTCTGCATGAAAACAGTCCCAGTCCGAATTGGATTAGACCGGGATGGGACTGAAAGTTTTATGAATACCACATTAATTTTGTAGTCGTCAAACTAAATAAAAAATAAAAAGATAGCTATGGTTAAATTATACCTGGCTGACGTCGAAAATTAGAATTCAGACATGAGGGGACCAAATTAAAATTTTGTGGTAATACGTGTTTTTTAAAACAAATAAGAACGCAGAATTTTTTCTAAATTCCGCCTTTACACAAAATATACAAAAATTAACCAATTTTAGACCTTCAAAATTAGCATTTTGGTTTTAATTGAAGTAATTTGATAAATAATTATTAAAATACAGGTTTTGAACTTTATTATTAAATCGCTTGAGTGAAAAATTTTGAATGGGTTTGTTGTTAAATAGTCGATTCAATACTGCAACTATTGAAGTCAGCTAGATTTTATTTTCCTATAGGCAAAGTTTAGTAAAACTCTGTTTTTAAGTTGGGTTTTAAAAAAGAAACAATAAGGTTGCTGCTATTTGTTTTTGACATAATGCATTCCATTTTCCCAATTCTGATTTTAATTAAAAAAGAAATTTGGGTTAAGACATGTTTCATAAGCAAAATTTTATAACATTCTGGAAGATCGATATTGTCTTTTCTTAAAGTTTTTTAAGATTTAAATAACTAAAGCGGTTGTAAGAAAAATAGAATGAACGCGCAAGCCAGGAAAAACAAAAAAATTTATAAGTGGTGATCTATCTGATCAATTATTACTAAATTCTGTCAGGTCAATGTTTCTCTACACGTGATAATTATTTATTTTATAACGAATTTTAATTTCGTCGCAGGACCACCGAACCAAAATTTTATTATGCTAGGAAGGTCTATATCATTAAGTAAAAAAACTAAACAAAAATATGTAATATTCTAAAATCCACTTGACGTTATTTTTAAATCCACACATATCCGGTTTTTGTTCAAAACTCCATTATTTTATGCGTTAATGATTTTTATATTTTTAACAATCATCACTAAAAGCACTCTGAATTAATGTAGCGTAACCTTTACGTTAATATATATTAGTGTTGTAAAAAAGTTACTTTTACTTTTACTTTTACTTAAAGTAATAAAAGCAACGGATTTTGGATTACTTTTCCTTTTACTTTTACTCGACTTTTGAAATTTTAATGTCTTTTAATTTTAATTTTTCTCGACTTTTGAAATTTCAAATACTTTTACTTTTACTCTTACTACGATTTTCCACTGCAAATACTTAAATTCATTTGAGCAAAATTTAAGTAATTTTAATGGGTAGATTTCTATGGGCTTGTTGTAAAGTGAATGACAGAAGATAATTTTTTAAGCCGTTCACACATTAAAATGATTTATTTTGACTAAAAAACTTATAAAAATGATAATTTATAATAAAATTAGCAAAAAAACTTTAGAACAGAGCTCTGGAGCTCCAAAAATTGGTGTTTTGCTCCGTTTCAAAATTACTTTTGTTATACTTTTACTCTTATTTTTAGTTAAAAAAATAGGTCTTATGTACTTTTACTTTTATTTTACTTAAATCAAATTTTGACCATTACTTTTACTTTTACTTTACTTAGATTAAAAAATCCCAAATTACTTTTACTCTTACTATACTTAAATTAAAATTTTTCAAATTACTTTTACTTTTACTTAAAATAATACAAAATCAACAATTTTTACAACATTAATATATATAGACGAAAATTAATGCATCACACAAAATAATGTAATCATTTATTGTTAATTATGATTATTTCATATCGCAGCAAATCTTAAATTATTAAAAACACCTGTAGTCGCACTCATAAAGCGCGATTAACCAAAGATTAACCAAAAATTAAGTAAGGACGTCTCTTTTTTCATGGACAAGGAGAGAATCGGATTAAAAAACTAATAAAACTGACTTTAAACGCGGTTTTTGGACTTTTTGTCATGTTTTATGACTTGAAAAGTATACATACTGTTTTAACTAAAGTATTTTCATATAAATAATTGTCAAATTTCAAGAATATTTCAAAATTGTTAATCATGGGTGGCGCGGGAGCGCCACGGGGCGATTTAGCCCCGTGGCGCCGCGCCAACCATAATCAGAGAACATGGGTAAATTTTGAGATTCATGTTCATCTCCTTCTTCTTATTATTATTATTATTCTAACGTTCAATTCTTAAAATAGATATTCCTCCTTCGTTACTGATTGATCAAAAATAAACACGGGCCCATTGGAAAGAAGAAAGAATTACGCAACTTTCTTAGGAGCCACTTTTTTCATTTAGGTCCTTTTTATTGATTTATTGATCAAAATAATAAATTGAAAAAATAGACAAATAAAAACTCCCAACCGCACAATAACAGCCTTTTGGCAACAATTAGGATTGTACAGAGCAGACAACGAACAGCCCCTCATAGAAACCGCACAAAAAAGCAGACCGGTTTTAATTGGTGGCAAAAACCGAACCAGTTCCCAGCGCCATCTGCTTCAACCGCGTGGAAAACGCGAAAACAACAGAGTACTTTTTTTAATTCTTACATTACTGATGACAAAATTAATTCAAAGTTTTATTTAAAAATATTAATCTGTCAGTGGCGCGGAAGCGCCACGCACAGGTTTAGCCCCACAGCACCCACAGCACCACAGCACACTATAATTAGAGAACGTTGGGAAAATTTTTAGTAATTTATGTTCATCTTCTTCTATTTATTATTATAATTCTAACGCTCATTATCTTAAAATCAATATTATTTCATCGTTCACCTGGCGATTTAACCGTGCGGTAACACACCAACTATAATCAGAGAATCTGGATAAAATTTGTAATTTATGTTCATAATGTTCTTCTTCTAATTTTTTTAATCCAAAAAAATAATTGCAATCATCGGTGGCGCGGGAGCGCCCACTGCGATTTAGCCCCACGGCACCGCGACAACTATAACTAGAGCACCTGGTTAATTTTGTAATTCATGTTTATCATCTTTTTCTTCTTATTATTATTTATATTTCAAAAAAAAAATCCCAATC
>JASAMX010015476.1:0-10155 GCA_030248175.1 Microlaimidae sp. YZB2_3
TTTAATAGAAACAAAGAATGTTTTGGAAAAAAAACGACCCAAAAATTTTAACAGGGCGGCGTAAAAACACTTTTTTTAAAAACTTTTTAAAAAACAAATAAACAAACAACCAATTAAACAATAAAAAACAATAAAAAGTCTAAAATTTTAAGTATGATTATTATGCAAAATCAAAAAAAATACCATTAAGCAACACTGACGCAGAATCCCTTTTGCAGGTTTGCAGCGGAATAAATCCCTAAGGGTTAATTTTTTTTCAAAAATTTTATTGTAAATCAAAATTATTTTTGAAATATTTTCAAAACATTAAAAATAGCTGTAAAATATGCTGCTAAAATAAGTTAGCACATATTACGAAGATAAATGCGCTTTAGTACTGCAATTAAGAACTGAAGCTCATGATTTTTTAAGCTCCATTGCTCTAAATAATGGGAGTTCCGAAGCAGGCAGGAGATTCAGGAACGTCTTTTAATTAATGTAGTGCACATATATTTCCTCTTCGCCATTCTTTGCATTTTAAACAATATTGGAAAGAAACGTAAACTTTTGTTACATAATGATGTGGCTGACAAGCGACCAATAAAGCCGAAGATTCCAGCAATTGTGAGACAAGATGCGGTTTCCATTTTTGTAAAGCCTTAATGCGCATTGTCAACAGCCAAAAAAGTATGGGATATTTGGAGCCATTGGTGATCAGCAGACCTGTGGACTCCCTTCTGGGAGTTAACAAAGAGAGGGAGGCACTTTTAAAACGAGAGGGCACTGGGCGGGGGTAGGCTTGAGGACAATTGCTTTTCAAATCGGGGATGTGTAAAAAAGGGGGCCAAAAAAGGAAAAAAGGAAAAAATAGCCCCTAAATTATATATGAATATGAATGTTGGTAGTAGCATAGTAGCGTTTTACTGCTAGGTACTGTTCACATTGCGCTGATCAAAATGGACCTTTTTCCAAGAGAAATGCGGATGTGACTGCAAAATAAGTAAACCAAACTCCTCCAACAAAATAACAGCCAGCGATAAATAAAATGCATCGAATATCCTTTTTTGTTTCTTTTTTTATAATAAATTTTAGTTTTCTTTTTAATTTAGAAAAATGGCAGGCAAAAGATTTTACTTCCGTGAAAAAAAAGTTTTATATTTTTCCATAATATAGTATATAAAATATATAACACCTTACATGGTATTATGTTTCGTAACTACCATCTATGGTGTGAATAAATTTTTTTACGTATACTTTTCCTTATACTGACAAAAATACATTTATTTCCAAAATTTTAACAACTTCAGGTATTAAAATAAAAAAAATTAAATCCTGTTTTTTTCTTTTTTGGTGATTGCAAAAATTTAACGTAGAAAAGGGCTACATAAAAAAGTTTAAACTGAACAACGTCCAAAAATTACAAAAATATAGTCGAAATTCTATCAATATTTTTGGTAAGTTTTTAAAAAAATGGCTTCTTTGATAATTTAATGGAAGGACACTGAACCGACGATTCTGTAGGCTAAGTATATATCCACACAATTTAGCTTATAGATCTTAAATATAATCGTAAAAAAAGAAACACACTTTAATAAAAGGCTTCCTAAATCGAGATCCAAATGACGTTTTTTGGGCTTTCGCCATCTTTTCGCGTCCGCTTTTACGCGACCGCATTAGGGCTCCGCCCACAGTGCAATTCGCGATGAGACCCGCCCAGATCAGCAAGGAACCGCGCCAGCCGAAGCCCTCTATCAACCGTATGCAAATCTGGGGCATGACAAAGGAGGCGAGGGCGGAGCCCAGCGAAACGGCGGAAACAGCCACGTTCAAATACCGGGAAAAATATTCCGTTTGGACGCTGTAAAGCGAAGTTTGCAGAATGCCAAATCCGGTACCTAGATAAAATGCAATAAAATTAAAAGCTAACGTAAAAAGGTTTATTGAATAAATAAATATGACGTAAGGATAAGAAGTTTTTGCTTACACTTGAACCATAATCACTAATTTAGTTATTTATCATTGATGATACATTAGTGTTATCCGCAACGTCTATCTCTTACATAAAAGTTTGTAGGTTTTTTGTTTATGTAGCAAATGATCTTCTATTCAAACGATGTTTTAATTGCTGTAAAACTAGTGCAAATTATTCCATATAGCATAGATGATCACAACCTGTTTTTAAAAGATCTCCATAGACTTTTTTTATAATGTTACACAAACTAATCGAGGATTTTTTTAAGTGATGAAATATTGAACCATAGATTAATTATGGTTGTTATTGCACTACTTCACAAAAAAAATTTTTTGATCGCTGGTTCGCTGGTAGGAGTTTTGTTACAAATGACATTGTTCTCCTTGGAGCGGACGCATGGACCCTGCTGAGAAAACACACGTTCACGCATGAAGTATAATAGACAGATACATACCAAGTTATTTTTAAAGTACACTGCAAAAGTTGAATATGAGCAAACTTAATTTAAGCTTGTTGTAACATTAATTCAGCTGTCTCCACCAGCCTTCCTAATGTATATCCTTCTACCTTTTTCACTTGAGCACTTTCTTCTACCTATTCCGACTTAAGAGCACGGATTATATAATATTTTAAAAGAAATAACTTCGGAAGCTTACTGACTATGGCGAAACTGGTGGCGGTGAAATAAATGGAGGTGGCGAAAAAGCTCGTCACCAGACCCACTGTCATAACGGCGCTTCCGCTCATGACACAGATTCTGCTCCCTAATCGGCCGTACAACCAGCCAGAAACCGGGGCTGAAAAAAAATCAGAGAAAAAGTAGATAAAATATTATAATACTTGCTTGCAAACTATTGAGGCACATTGTGGTTTAGATTTATTCTGTTCATTTAGATTTAGAAACCATGACTGATGTTACCTGAAGTTTCAAACTTAGAAGGTCCAGAATTAGGATTGAAGTGCATTTTTAGGAGAAAATGAAAAAAAAAAAGAATTAGTTATATGGCTGGTCGAAAATAAACTTTAAAACGTATATTATAAACTTTTATTAAAATGTTTATTTAAAAAACATGTTTTACCGGTGTTTACTTTAAATACCAAAGAATAATTTTCACCAGCGGCTTTATCATACGTTAATTTTAAAACAAGTTATTATCAAAGTTTTTTAATGAAAAATTATGACAGAAATTATGTGTTTTTATTTAAAAACAACTTACACATAAACATAAAGATAAATCCCATTAGAGAAACTACCAGTGAGGCTTCGGCTTTGGAACACTGGAAGGATTCCACAAAATAAACGAAGTAGTAAGTCAGACATGCCGTTAAGCTGGCTTTGTTTACCGTTCTATTTCCTTTATCGGACTATCAACAATATATATAACCAAAAAAATTTTTGCTCTGGACAAAAGTTTTGATTAAAATTTAGTCGCACATGCAACGTTTTTTGCGCACGTAAACTTTGTAACAAGAATATATAACCAAAGAAAATTTTTTGGCTCCAGACAAAAGTTTTGATGAAAATTAAGTCGCACATGCAACGTTTTTTGCGTACGTAAACTTTCTAACAAGAATATATAACCAAAGAAAATTTTTTGGCTCCAGACAAAAGTTTTGATGAAAATTAAGTCGCACATGCAACGCTTTTCGCGCACGTAAACTTTCTAACAAGAATATATAACCAAAGAAAATTTTTTGGCTCCAGACAAAAGTTTTGATAAAAATTAAGTCGCACATGCAACGCTTTTTGCGCACTAAACTTTCTAACAAGAATATATAACCAAAAAAATTTTTGTTCTGGACAAAAGTTTTGATTAAAATTAAGTCGCACATGCAACGCTGTTCGCGCACGTAAACTTTCTAACAAGAATCTATACCCAAAGAAAATTTTTGGCTCCAGACAAAAGTTTTGATCAAAATTAAATCGCACATGCACGTTTTTCGCCCACGTAAAACTTTTCGTGCTTTTCCTACAGCAAACTTTGCGTGTGCGCTATTATGTCCCACAAAAAATGCGTAATTTGCTTTTACACAAAAATATGGAAACCACATAACACTATTTTAAATACATACATAGATAGAAGAACAAATTATTAATTTTCTTTAATTTTAATTTAAAAGAAATTGTGCAGGTTATTTTCATTAACATATTTTATAAACGCTTATTTAAACCACAGATCGGCGCAATTAATAAAATGACCAACGTAACAAGGCGCGCAAAGAAAACGGTTAAAAGCTAATAACAATAAAAAGGTTGCCAAATAAGCGTTAATTATCAGATTTTAAAGCCACTTCAAAGTTGGATTACTTATAGAATTAGGAAAATCTTAATATCAAAATAAACCTTTAGGGTACATGGCTACGTGTCGCAATATTGAGTTTCCGCTAAAACTGGAGAGAGATGGGGAAGCCACGAAAATGTAACGACCCGCCTTTTTTGGATATAAAAATAGTGCTAAAAGTTTATTTTAAGGAAGTTTTAATTTCATCTTGGCGATATACAATGAATATTAGATAGCCGGCCATCGTCTAAACCAGTCTTCCAACGAAAAACTATATATACCCGCCGGAAAGATACCAGTCATAATTTAAAATTTATGGATAATGGTATTTTTATGATATGAGTACTGTATATAAAAGGGATTACTCAGAATCGTTCATAAAATAATCAGGTTCCGAATAGGTTTTTGATGAAAAATAAAAGTTACAATCCCAAGCAGAAATAAACGTCATTTTTCAGACGCAAGCAATAGCCGTTATGCTCGCGTCCGCGCGCATATGCGTTCTAAGGCTTTTGCTGTTTTCTCTACATGAAGAATTCAAAACATTGTTTGTAAAGCATTAAAAAAATCTTCAAACACAAAGTGTTTAACGTTTAAAATAAAATTTATGTTACAAATTTAAAAAAAAATTATAAATATGTCTTATATAAACAAAAAAGCCAGCCAAAACACCTCTATGGTCCACTTACGAATATTTCTTATTTTCCTTTTCTTATGAACCTCGTCGCCATAACGCTTATGCGTCCATACGCTTATGCCCAACGCGTCTGAAAACTACCTTTATTTCTGCCCTGAACATTTTTATAGGAGTGGCTAGTCTAAGCAGTGTCCTGAACGCCCATACGCTAGTTTCATGCCAGGATGAAATCTTTGGGGGTGGCGTGCGGTTTTTTAAAAAGCGCTTTTTCAGAGCGGTTAGTACAACAGCATATCGTTTGCTGGGTCCAGTCAGTCGTTGAATCAGCAGAAGACATCGTTTTCCTATGCGTCGTGATTGGGGCCGTATTGGATCTTAATAACGTTAGCCCTACCGATCGCCTTAGATCTATGCTGTCCTTCTGAATCAGATGTCACACAGAGCGAAATACCCTACCGTTTTACGGACCAGGGTTAACATGGAAATCAAGGCCATTTGCGACCAGTCGGTAGAGGAATATGCCGCAACCTTCTACACACAGCAGCCCCAAAAAACAAGCAACCCGCCGTCGAATCGATCAAAAGGCTCCATCACAGGCTCCCACAGCATATTAAGCCGGGCGTCTGCAAATTCGTTAAGGAAGCAGAAACCATAATCAACATTATAAACAGCCAGCCTGCGAGTATGTATGCGGCGAAGCTTTGCTCCTCGGCCAGCGGGCGCAGCTGCTGTTTTGGCTGGGTTATCTTTGGTTCCATTCCACATGGAGAAATGCTTGCATACAATCAGCACCACGTGGAACGCAATTCTTTACCAGAGAAAGATAACGGCCTGCCCTGCCTTCCCCAGTCTATATTTTGATGTATTTATCGACCTAACTGACGGTCATGACCTAATCCTTTGACGATAATGACTTTATTGTGTTTTTTTGTCTGTTTTTTATTGTGTAATTCCCACACAGCATGGCCCTTGAGGGAGGAGGCCTACCTTCCCGCCTGGCATCTTGCAATCTTTCCACTTATAAAGAAGCTAAACCGGAAAACAACAAAAATTAGTAAACTTTTGAATAAGGCTTGTTTTTTAACTGTCTGAGAACGCCCATAGTTTTGCAGTGGAGGAGAGTTATGTCTCACAACGTATGCGTAATTTGCTTTATAAAAAAATAATGGAAACCACATAACCCCCTATTTTGATTTTTTTTGGTTGGTAGTCTGATTTGTCACACACAGGTTGGGCTAAAAGTTCTGCGTTTACAACCAGACTTGTGAATTGCAAGTTTGATTAAATTGTCGCTTAAAATGATTAGTTAAAAAATGATTTTGAAAATAAAGAAACAAATTTTCGGTTTAGTTAAATATTGTTTATTTATGTTGTAATATCGTAATAAAAAATTGACCGTCACTTGTATTAATGACCATAAACTGTTTCCATAATTTTCTTAGATGACCCCAAACTACTCAGAAAACTTAAATCTGTTTTTATTATCATCATAGACAACAAGAACATAAACTTAAGATCCGTATAACAAAAAAATCAGATAACCAACTTCAGTCTGATAGCTCGGCTTGGTTAAAACACAAACATACACACCTACAAATAAATAATGAAATACGTAAATGCTTACTCAATACAGATTTCAAATTAACATAAACATACACACTCGCGCTTGTCAAAGATTGCTGTGAGTATAATTTTTTTAATTGACATTTCATCAAACTAAAAAAAAAGCAAAAGTGCTGTGTGATTAGATCAATGTATAAACAAATTATTATCATATGGTAGAAATGTTTATTTAGTGAGCAGCTGGCCAAACCAAATGCAAACTTTCTATAGTCCACATAATGTCCATCTCAGACTAGTCCACATCTTTTTTGCAAAACATACCCCCGCCTTTTGCTGCTCAATTCGAGCTTTTTAAAGCGCTAGTTTTTTTTATTAAATAATTTGGTAAAAATGTATCTGAAGCCTAAAAATTAAACACGTATTTTCATAAAAACTGCAAAGGTAATAGATGAATCTCACGTAAGAAATAGTTTGCATACGCAGTATGTTTGCGTACGCAGCTAAATTGGTCTTTCAATAAAAGTAGTAAGTTCAGTATTTTTGCGCGGTTTTCCTACCAAAGAAAAAAGTGATAAAACCATTGCTGATGAACTATCAAGATCTAAATCTCGCTTAAAAATCCGGTGCCGAGTCAAATTTTTTGTCCTCGATTTTGATAATTTTTTGTGAAACTCTTACCCCTGCTCCAAATAGCTCACAAAATTTTTTTCAACAACATACCTCCAGTGGTTCGAGAGTTATGACCCTTCAAAATAGCGTTTTTCGACAATTCTGTATGTGAAAGATCGCTCAATGAGTATAACGATTTAAGTTACAAATTATACACCCAAAATATCGGCTACCTTTACTTTAATTTGATACCTTGATCGTTAAGATTGGTGCAGTATTTGTCGAGATATTGGGTTTCCCGTTAGTGTTGTAAAAAGTTACTTTTACTTTTACTTAAAGTAATAAAAGTAACGGATTTTGGATTACTTTTACTTTTACTTTTAATCTTCTTTTATAATTTAAAATACTTTTACTTTTACTCTTACTCGACTTTTGAAAATTTCAAATACTTTTACTTTTACTCTTACTCGGATTTTCCACTGCAAATACTTAAATTAATTTAAGTAAAGCTTAAGTAATTTCAATGGGTTGATTTTTCCTATGGGCTTGTTGTAAGTAAATGGCAAAAGACAATTTTTTATGCCGCTAACACGCTAAATACCATTTTATTTTTTGATAAAAAACTTATTAAAATGAAAATTATGCATTAAAAAAAATTTGAAAGAACAGCTCAATGGAGTCCAATAATCCGGATTTTGCGCTCTCTATTTCTTGTCTGCCTTCCTCTCCTTGTATTTGTTTTTGTTTTTCTTCTTTGCTCAAGTTAAAAATTACTTTTATTATACTTTTACTTTCCTTTTACTTAAAAAAATATCGGTCTACCTTTACTTTACCCTTCTCCAAAAAAACCTCCCCCCCAAAATTTGATACCTTGATCGTTAAGATTGGTGCAATATTTGTCGAGATATTGGGTTCCCGTACAAAAAACCGCGATTTTTTCATTAAAAACACCAAACGACAGCAGCGATTTTATGAAGTCTGCCCAACCTTTTTTTTCGCTTCATGTTTTAAACAAAAAACTCGAAAGTTTTTTGTACGAGAAACGCAATATCTCAACAAATACCGCACCAATTTTAACGATTAAGGTATCAAATTAAAGTAGAATGTAGCCGCTTTCTCCGAATGCATAATTTGTAACGTAAATTATTAAACCCATTGAGCAATCTTTCACGTACAGAATTGTCGAAAAACGCCATTTGGGGCTTATAACTCCTAAAACACCAGAGATATTTTGTTGAAAAAATTTTGTGGGCTATTGGAGGCAGGGGTAAGGTTTTTACAAAAAATTATCAAAATCGAAGACAAAAAGTTCGACTCCGCACCGCACCTTTAAGTAAGAAACAAGAAATAATCAAAATTTTTCTGGAGTGAACAAAAGCGGCAATAAAATTATTGCACATGTAAACTGGGCTCTTCAAGACAACCGAGCTCTAACGCTGGTTTTTGCAGTTTTAACGGCAAATGACCCATGGGAACAGCAAAACGATCTGTTTAGGAACTGTGGAAAATTTATATTTGCCCTGAATAGCCTAATTAATCCATTTGTTAATTGAATATTCTGAGCGATAAATTACATAATTTTCGTTGCAGAACAAAGTTAAAAAACTGTTGCCCCGCTGCGAAATCTAGATTGGTCGCATGTTGAATTAACTTGACTCCATTTGTTATATCTTAAGAACTAAAAATAAACGCCATGCAACAAGCTAAGAATTTTAATTTTAATCATCAACAAAACAGCCCTAAAGGACTCCGTACTTAAAAATACTATTCGTTTCTAGAAGTTGGACGGTTTTACGTTGGTTATTATTAAACGTTTTACTTTTGTTGGCTCAAAAGATTTGAAAACAAAAAACCTCCACAAATTGTACAAAAGTTTAAAAATACGATGCTTAAGGTCTCTCCGGACAGTTTTTATTGCAGAGCGTTCAGTAGTAAACCAATTGCAATAAAGAGCAAAAATTACCCATTTTTATTTACACACAATTTATTTTTGAATTATTATACTTATAGAGTATTATAATATTTTAATTTATTATAATGACAAAAACTTGACTAATTGGCGAAATGTAGGCAAAAAACCCTGTTTACAACAATGATATTTTTTGAATTTATGTGAAATAAATTTTTAAAATTATAAAAAAAACATTATTAAAATAAAAAAAAAAAATTGTGGCCAAATATGTTTTATGTGGTAATCGATCTCGGGACCTTTCAAAAATTTGACGACGCGCTAACCGACTACGCGACTGCTACCAAAGGATGCTACCATACCATAGTTCTAAAAGCGATTTATAAACAAACCCTCTAAAAGAATCGATAAAACGCACCACGCACGACAAAACTCTTTATGCGTTAAAAAATACAAAAGATATTATGGCCTTCCAAAAATTATAAATTTCAATAAAAATATACTATCTGTAGCTTTAAATTTTACCAAATTAAATTAAATTGAAGTTTCACCGAAATTTTGAAAAAAATTAACCCCCATTTTTCACGGAAACTTGTATATTAAACCATAAATACAACAGTATTCAATTTAATTTTTACGTAAGTGAAAAAGGGTAACGGTGTCTCTCTATTAAAGTATTTTTTAAATAAATATGTAGTGTGTAGTAAATATTTTTAAGGGTTTTAAAAAAATTTCATTGCAATTTGATTTTTAATATCAATTATTTCAATTACTTACAATAATATAATGAATGTTGACTTTATAATCGTGATATTTCTGCCTTTTTAACACTCATATAAATTTTTTAGTGAAATATTACTGTATTTCACGAGATCTCGTATGCCAAATATCGCGATTTTCCATACTTAAGAAAACTGTCCGGAGAGACCTTAAAGTGCACGTTGATACTGGCCATCGGTTTAATATTGATATTAATTTTTCAGAATTATAAAAAAATAAGCAAAAGTAAATTATTCTATGATGAACTTGCACTCTTTTGTTTCGTTGTCAGTGGTGGTGTGTATATGCGAACGTGTTTCTAACGTAAAGTAGAACAATAAAAAACCCAAAAAATATAAAGTGAATATAAATGGCCGATATTAGCACAGTATAAGATCTCCAGTTGTCCATATGATATTCTTTAAAGAAAAGGTTACAAAATTTG
>JASAMX010015477.1:0-14971 GCA_030248175.1 Microlaimidae sp. YZB2_3
CAATTGAAATAATAATATTTATATCACCGCGTATTCTTCAACATAATAGGCGCAACAATAGAAATCTGTTCTGTAAATATAAATACAAACAATATGTACAAAAAACAAATACGAAAGCAATTTTGATGTTTATAATAATATAATTAATTAGTTTCATTTATACAAAATAGACATAACAAACTGTATTTTATTTTGTTTTAAATTTAAAAGTATACTTCAAAACCACTTACTTTAATACAAATTGTACAGGTAATTTAAAAAATTAAAACTTTTTACCATGTTCTCTTTTTTCAATTTTAGTTTAGAATTTGGTAAATGTGTAAAAAAAAATCGGAAAAAAGTCCATCAAAAAGAAACGCTCTGCTAATATTTCGTCGCTACTCCGGCAAAATGAGTCACAAGTCGTAAAAAATATATGCGAATGCGACGGTGACTCATTTTACATATAAAACAACACCTATTTACAAAGGAATGAGTCACAGTCACGTGTATTCCATAATGACAGTGGCTCATTTTGTTGTAGTTCGTAGTAACGACGATTTACTCTTCACCAAAACGTAATACAAAACTTAAAATCTTCATTAGCTTTCCGACTTTCTACCTTCCGGTGTCATGCTCAGCTCCGGAGCTCGGCCATTTAAAGCGAGAGTAGTTTCGGAGTTCCGGCTCTTTATTTATTGGTTTTAAGCTTATTTACGCTTGAAATCGCTTAAAATATATTTTAAATTTATTAACCTTCTTAACCTTGGGCTTAAACAGTAACGATTATCCCTGCTTTTTTCAATATTTTTAAAATAATATTTAATTTCAGTCACCTTCACCTACCATTACATCAGGGACGTAGCCAGGGGGGGGGGGGGGGGGGGGGGGCGGGCCGCCCCCCCCCCCCCGAAACGGTCGGACAGGAGGAAAAATAAGGATAGTGGCTGGGCGGGAGGGGGCGGCCGCCCCCCCCCCCGGAAATGGTCGCCAGATAGTAAAATTTGGGGGTTTTCAGAGGCTAAAAATTCAAAATTTTCTAGCGCCTCGCTAATCGCTCGGCGCCAAACTTTAAAATAATTTTAGTACCCCAATGGACCCCCAAAAACCAAAAATTTGTTCCGCTTCGCTCAGCGGTCACTTTCTATAGTATACATACATATATATCTCGTTATTTATGTTGCCTGATGCTAATGTTATTTTAAAGTTAGTACAATAATTTTTATAAGTAATAAGTACTACACAGAAAGCAAAACAAACAATCATATTGGTTGATTTATGTACCTCCCCCCTCCAAAATTTTCCAGCCGCCTATAGCATTGGCTCGGATTTTTTTCATATAGGTAGGTACCCTAGAAAACATGGAGCCAAGATGCTGCTCATGTGCTTTGGTTTACAATGTGGGTTTAGCCAAGGGGTCTGAAACTAACGTCTCTAAATTGCTTTTTTGTAAAATCCAGGCTCTGCCAATGTGTGCTTATGTAATTTTTAACTAAGAAAACATGTTTTTACCGCTAAAAACATTAAATAATAGGTTATTAGGCCAAAAACAGTGTATTACACAGCTTTATCTACGTTTATCCCTGCTTTTTTAACGTTTTTCAAAAATTAAGGGGGGGGCTCCGCCCCCCCCCCCCCCCCGAATTTTGCGGGGGGGGGGGGGGGGGGGAGGGCGGAGACCCCCCGAAATTTTTTTTGGTACTACAATCCGCCCCCCCAAAATGAAACTCTGGCTACGTCCCTGCATTACATAATTTAAAGGTAAACCCAACGTGGCTGCAACAGTTGGTGGTTGGGTTAAAAAATGTCCCCACTAAGTAAGCATTTAAATCACGAGAATCTGTATCTGACGTCACTTTATCAGCCAATTAAATTTAATTTCATAAGGAGTATTTGTTTGATAAAGTGACGTCATATTCTCGTGATTTGAATGGTTACTTCATGGGGGGCATTTTTTAACCCAAGAATCCTACATTTAAAAAATTTTCCAAACACTCAGTTTTTTAATTCAATTTAACTCAGATGGAGATGAATCGATTCCAAATCAAAGTTATAATACCGGTTGTTATACATATCATTACGGTTTTGCTGAAAATTTAATTAAAAAGAACGAAAAACGACCTTTCTTTCCCTTTCAGTTGCAAAATTTATTAATATACCATGTACCATCCTTCCTCCAAAATCAACAAAGTGTTTCTTTGATTTCCGTCGTAAGCTCCAAAACAGAAAATAATTTAAAAAAAACAGCTCTCCAGATGTATGTTAATATACAGGGTGGCGGTATATTCAAACCATTATTATACACAATTCGAAACCGATCCCAATAAGAGTATGACATTAAATCCACCAGCCTCTCTATTGCCTGCCAAGCAGCTTCGCAGGGCTTCACCCACTTTCTTCCCAACCCCAACCTAATTCAGAGCGGACCCGGAGCACCGGGGTTCTAAAGAGCCCAACAGCCTTCTCCAAAAAACCCTGTTGTGTTTATGTTTCAAAAATACGACGACTTATAATTCAAATACACACAACACAACATCTTTTCACATACACACATTAACACGATCTTAGGACCAGAAGACCTTTGGGCGAGCCCCCCAGCGGTTGCTGAACTCCTCCGAGAGTGGGAAGAGGGGGTGAGCAAGACGAGGAGCGTGCCAGACGGAACCAACCAGGGTTGAATGAAACTCTGGTTACTGGCAAAGGACAACAACTTATATAAATCCAAGTTCTAACGTAAAATCAACAGGTGATGGTGCAAAGTAACAAATGCTCCCTACCCATAGATGAACAAGGGGGGAGCTAGGGTGGGGTCCACCCCCCCTAGCCTCAAAATTTTGGACCCCCCCCTTCCCTAGAAAAAAATCCAGGGGCCCCCCCTCCCCCCAAATTTTCGAATTTTTTACCCCTGAACCCCCTCTAAATTTTGAAATCTGACCCCCCCCTCCCCTCTCGAGAAAATTTTAAGTACTTTTTTTATACTAAATTTCCTTCCAAAAACGTGAATTTTTAACACAAATTCTTATTTTTACACCCTTTTTATACCTAAATATCGATTTTTATTCAATAAAATGTAGTATTATCCTATAGAAGAACAATTATTAAAGTTATTATGGTTTAAAACTGTTTTGCTTTGGACACCCGACCCCACCTGACCCCCCTCTAGGTTTCAAAATCTTCCACCCCGGGTCGACCCCCCTAGAAAGCTAGGGGGGGTTCGACCCCCCTAGGTCCCCCCTCCCTAGATTTTGAAATTTCATTTACCCGGGGTAAACACCCTCCTAGCTTTTTGACCGTGTTCATCTATGTCCCTACCCCTCCAGAAAAAACTCCCAAATACTGCCAACACCCACCCTAAAATTTGGGGGTACCCCAAACACCCCTCCCCTAAAATTAGGGGGGTTTCATTCAGTACTAAAAACGCTAAAAATGGGGTATTTGAGGTATACTAAAAATTTTTTTTGGACACCTTCCCTTGTTTTTGTGGTCGGTTTTGAGTATACCCCTCCAAGATTTGGAAGGCTTCCTACCTATGGATGAACGGTATAATGTAATGGTGCAATATAGCACGGCAGTTGACTAAGTACTGAGACTGGAAATTGATCACCTGTTTCTTGCTTTCTATAAGTTTCTATAGGTCAAAAACCAAAAAAAAACTAGCACTTTGTTTCGCATTGATTATTATTTATTTCTGTCAAACGCTTTTTTTCCTAGAAGTATTTTGTACTTCTGTAAGTCCCAAAAAGGTAAAAAATTGTGAAACTTAGTGAATTTCACTCTGAGTGAATTAGTATCCAAGAGAACTTGAAATGAACGAATTGAAAATTTTCGGGAAAAATCTAAATGGCCTATTCCTAAATCTTTTTGCCATATATCACCTAATCTATATTGCCTACACAATCAAACGAATAATATTGCCTTTGTATGATAAACATAGGTGTTTTTGGTCGGGTCCGCTAGGGGGGTCCACCCCCGGGTGGAAGGCCAAAATTTTTTTAAAGGGGGGGGTCCGGACCCCCCTGGCTTTTTAGAGGGGGGTCAACCTCGAGTGCGAGATTTCAAATTTAGGGGGGGGGGGCGGTCGGGGGGTCCAATTTTTGAACAAAAGTTTTTTAACTCAATAATTTAAGTGTTTTTAGGTCTAATATTGAATTTTATATGCTAAAACAACCTATTTAGGCCTAAAAAGTGTTTTTAACTAAAAAAACCGTGTTTTTGACAGTAAACAAAAAATATACTTCCAAATTGGTCAGGAGGGGGCAGGGAGATCAGGCCGTACCGCTCCCGAGCTTTGGGGAGGGGGGGCCTGGATTTTTTCTAGGGGGGGGGTCCAAAATTTTGGCTCCAGGGGGGGGGCGGACCGCTCTGTCCTCCCCAAAGACACCTTTGATCATAAATCAAACCCCCGCTTATTCAAAGCATAGTTTACGCTCCCCCTTCAATTCTACTCTAAACCTCGCTCACCTGACTGCTGGAGTCCACCGGGGCGGCGGCGGAGCCCGCGACCCGGTTCGGCCCGACCCGCTCGGCCGCCACTGCGGCCACGACGGAGGATACGGCGGCGCTACTGGCCGCCGCCGATTCGCCACCCACCGCATGGCCGCCTCCACTGCTGGACTGCGAAGAATTCGCTGAACCTGTAATATAAAAAAACGTAATAATAATAACCTAATAATATAATCAGGGACGTACCCAAGGTTTCATTGGGGGGGGGGGCGGATTTTAGTACAAAAAAATTGGGGGGGCCCCCTTTCATGAAATTTTAAATAAATCAAGGATAAACATTAATAAAGCTGTTTAATACACTTTTTGGCCCAACAACGTAATGTTTTTAAAAACATATGCTGTAAATCAAAGCAGACGGAAAAAATTACAGAGCCCATTGCACTAGGTGGCTGGAAATTTTAGGAGGGGAGAATGTACATAAATGAGCCGAATATGATTGTTTACTTTGCTTGCCATGTAGTACTAACAGTAAGTAATAACATTAGGCAAGATAAATAGCGCGATTTATGTAGGTATACTATAAAACATGACCGCTGAGCGTAGTGAAGCGAAATTTTTTTTACATTTTGGAGGTCAATTGTGATACCAAAACTATTTCATAATTTGCGCTGAGCGAATAGCGAGGCGCCAGAAAATTTTGAATTTTTAGCCCCTGAAAACGACCACCAAATTTCTTCATTTGGCGACAATTTAGGATTGCGTCCCCCTCCGTTGCCCTTCTGAATCATCACGACAGCGAGGAATTATTATACACGCACACTCACCTGACCCTGTGGACGACTGACCGCTGGACTGGGAGGAGCCCATCAGGTGATGCTGCTGCTGCTGTTGACCGTGTATTATCTGCGCCATCACGCTGTTGGGAGGCGGGCCCGACTGGCTATCACTGCTCAAGTAATTTAGAAAATTCGTAGAAACTAAAAAAGCAAAATAATTACAATTTCACAATAACGAAATGGATTATTGCTGTGGTTTCTGTTTTTTTGTTTTTTTAGTAGTTTTCTTTTATGTTCAATGTTTATATAGGTAGATGCAAATTTCAGTGCTGTAACGTTTACAAGCTTTTGTGTCTTTCCTGTCTATGTATTTACATGACAAAATAAATTTATTTATTTGTTTATTTAACGAGAATTAATTAATTAATTAATTCATGGAACCGGCATAGGTGGACGGGGGAGAGTTATACAACACAAAAAAATCCCGGTAACTGCCGACACCCCCCTAAAACTTGGGGGTACCCCGGACAACCCCCCTAAAATTTCTAAAATTTGGGGGGTCCCAGAATTAAACACGCTAAAAACGGTGTTTAAAATTCTTTAAAAGCAAAAAATTGGTACGCTTCTTAATAAAAGTCCATGTTTTTATAACCGAATAGAAGTTATCGCCTTTTATTCACTTTCAAATTTTTAATAGTTCTATACGAATTCAGTGCAGAGTACACTAAAACGAAATGTCAACTAGCATAGATGAACAAGGGGGGGGGGGTAGGGTGGCGTTCACCCCCCATAGCCTCGAAATTTTGAGGCCCCCTCTAGAAAAAAATCCAGGGGACCCCCCTCCCCCCAAATTTTTGAATTTTTTACCTCTGACCCTCTTCCAGATTTTGAAATCTGACCCCCCCCCCCTCTCGAGAAAATTTTAAGTACGTTTTTTATACAAAATTTTCTTGAAAAAACGTGAATATTTAACACAAATTCATGTTTTTAAACCCTTTTTATACCTAAATATCGCTTTTTATTCAATAAAATATTATCTTATAAAAAACTATTATTAAATATTTAATGGTTTAAAAGTATTTTGTTTCGAAAATTGGACCCCACCTGACCCCCCTCTAGGTTTTAAAATCTTCCACCCCGGGTCGACCCCTCCTAGAAAGCTAGGGGGGTTTGACTCCCCTTAGGACCCCTCCTAGATTTTGAAATGTCATTTACTCAGGGTAAACTCCCCCTAGCTTTTTGACCGTGTTCATCTATGCAACTACGGGTAGCGTCAAATAAAAAAACGAAAGTTTTTTGGCCAAAATACCTTTAAAAATTTACTTTAAAATAGCTTGGCATGTTCCAAACAGTTTTAATTATTAATAATATTTTAAAACTACAAGTTTTAATGAATTTTAGCCTTCTAATAAACAATTTCTCATTTCGAAGATCCGCCAAGCTGTCCATTTATTATAATAATTTGGAATAATTAAAACATTACTGAAATTTAAAGTCTTTCTAAAATTAAAAATTATGTGTTTTTTCGTTTAAATTTGCATCAATTGTTTTAATTTTGGTTATTTTTTTAGAAAAAATTACCATTATTACAAAAACAAGTTGCAAAATGGACTATGTTTTTAAGAAAAAAAATATTAATAGAACATTAATTGAAATTAATTATGTTTTCAGATTTTAAAAACCAAACTGCACAATTCTTTTTTTGTTAGATTAGACATTTTCAGGCAGCCTTTGAGTTAAGGTTTTTGACAAAATAAATAAAAATATTTAATCAATACTTACTGTGCCCTTCTCCGCTGGACTCTGTGCATGAAGAGCTCCTCGCCTTTATGACATTTATGAAACACATGTCTGGTGTCCCCTTTATATTTAAGACACTACTTCACAACAGCAATAGGTTTAGTTCATACCTGTGCATTGTCCCTCCAGGGTTTTATTGGGGGTCATAACTGGGCCTAGGGAGGAGGTTATACCCCCTCCGAAAATCCAGATTACTTCCAACACCCCTCTAAAATTTTGGGGTACTCGGACACCTTCCCCTAAAATTTGTGGGGTCCCTGTACTAAAAACACCAAAACTGGCGTATTTGAAGCATACAATACCCCAAAGAAAATTTTGAACACCCCCCATTTTCAGGGATCGGGTATACCACTTCAAAATCTGGAAGGTTGCCCACCTATGTTGGGGGGGGTGGGGCGCAATTCCGAAATGAGGGAGCACGGGAAGGTAGTTGCTGATCTCCCCTGGAAGTGGGAAGAGGGGGTGAGCAAGGCGAGAAGCGTGTCAGACGGAACAAACCAGGGTTGAACGAAACCCTGATTGCTGGCAAAGGATACACACGGGGGGCAATTTTTTTGAAACGCGGAGCAAGCAGGGGAGAAAGAGAAAAAAGGAGAAAAAAGAGAAAAAAAAAAAGACAAAAAAGCGAAATTTAAGCAAAAATAGGTTTAAAATTGCTTTTAAAATGCATTAAAATAAGCAAAAAACTGCAAAAAAATCGCGATTATGGGGTCATAATCATACATGGGCACGGGGGGGTTAACCCCCCCCCAAATTCTGAGAAACCCCCCCACTCAGAAGTGGGGGGGGGGGGAAAGTTAACCCCCCCAATTTTGGAAAAATGAAGAAAAAAAATGTCTTTAAAATGACTTCTAACTGCCCCCAAACTTAAGTTTTGAGGTCAAAATGAATGTTTTAAGCAATAAAAAGCTCAAAAATGGTATAAAAAGGTCTTTTTGACCTAAAATTAGCGTTTTTTACCTATTTTTCCTTCAAAATCGAAAAACGATATGGGTAAAATGCACTCCAGAAAAAAAACGATATGGGTATTTTGCGTTTCTCGGATTTTAACCCCCCCTAATTTGGGGTTTAACCCCCCCACTCCGGACCAACTGGCCCATGTATGGTTATAATAGGTGAAGAAATGGCGCCATAATTTTTGGGGTAATATAACTAATATTCCAGGCGTAAGGGCATTTCCAGACCGTGCACAGGTCTGTTAGCTCAAAATACTTTTTGCAACTTACTTTGCCCCTCCCCGCTGGACTCCGTGATGTGCATTAGGAGTTCCTCGTCCGCCATGAGGCGCTGCATGCCCGGGATGGGCGTGGAGCGCGGGGTGTTCCGCGGCGTTGTTAAAGGGCTGGCCATCGAGAAAAAGTTCTGCGTCGGCGAAACAACGTGCGGATTTCCAAGCTAAATGAAAATGCGGATTAATCCTTTACAGGATGCAGGTGTACAGACCTGTGCACTGCCCCCCCCCCGGGGTTAACACGGGGGGGGCAATTCCTAAACGGGGGGGCACGGGGGGCAACTTTTTTGAAACGGGGGGGCACTAAAACGGGGGGGGGCAAGCAGGGGGAAAGAAAAAAAAGAAAAAAAGGAGAAAAAAAGAGAAAAAAAGGAAAAGGGAAAAAAGGGACAAAAAAAAGCAAAAATAAGGTAAAAATAGGTCTAAAATGGCTTAAAATACATTAGGCTTAAAACTGCAAAAAATTCGCGATGATGGCGTCATCATAGGTCAAAAATGGCGTCATATTTTTAGGTTACTTTTTCATTTTTTGGCGAAGGGGGGTGGGGGGGCAATAAAACGGGGGGGGGGCAAATCCTCCAATAAAACGGGGGGGCATTTTCAGACCGTGCACAGGTCTGGGTGTATGTAATTAATAGTGTAGACCAAATACTAAAGGTAAACCCAGTTTGTTCATTGGATAAAGAAATGCGCCCCATTAAGTAACCATTCAAATCACGAGAATCTGACGTCACTTTATCAGCCAATTAGATTCGATTTAATACCGAGTAAATTTGTTTGATAAAGTGACGTCAGATTCTCGTAATTTGAGTGGTTACTTAATGGGGGGCATTTCTTAATCCAACGAACAACTGTTGCAGCCACGTTGGGTTTACCTTTAGTATTATACTTGATGTTCTTTCACAATTATATTTTACATAATTTTTGTGGGGTGTCCAGTCTACCACCTAGAGCCAAAATTTTGGACCCTTCTTGGAAAAGCCAAGCCCACAATCTCTCCTTCAACTTCAGAGCGGTACGGCCTAGTGGACATTTATGTCACTTTCCTGTCTGCGTTGCATACATGGGCACGGGGGGGAAGGTTGTGGGGGGGGGGGGGTTACCCCATAGGTGGGCAGGGGGGGGGTTGGGGGGGGTTAGACCCCCCAAAATTTCGGATCTTGCTGACATCCCCCCCTTAAATTTGGAGTAGTCGGGGACACCCCCCCCCAAATTCGCCTCCCAAAGAAAAATTTTTAAGTGTTATAAAAGGACTAAAAAATTTTTCCGCGCTTCGCGCGGAGTGTTTATTACCTTATTTTCCCGTTTTTTACCTTTTATTACCTTTAAATTCCCCCGCTACGTGGGCAGTTTAAATTTCCCTGCTACGCGGGCAGTTTAAATTGGCAATTTATCTTAGTTTTTCAATTTCAAATCGATTATCCCATTCAGTAGTTAAGGCATACATGTTTAATAAAACTACTATAAAACACTATTATCCTTTTTTTACCTTTTTAAACACATGTTATAAATGTATAGTATAGCTATAAAAAACCTTAAATTTTGTAATTACTATCATTTGGAATTAAAATTTCTAGTGTATTTTAGCGCCTCAAATTATAAATTTTCTCCTCCGGGGGACATTGTTCCCCCCAAACCCCCCTGACTGAATTTTTAAGATCACAGAAAATTATGTAGAAATTAGGTAAAAAAACAAAAGTAAAAGGTATGTTCACGCGATCACCAGGAGACGATTTTTAAGCCGTTTTTAGTATATATTTTAAAAAATTTTCGCCTCCGGCGGCTGGGGGGACACCCCCCAGACCCCCCGGCCGACGCTTCGCGTCGGCTGGCGCCGCTACGCGGCACAGGCGGCAGCGCTTCGCGCCGCCTTGACAACACTTTTTCTTCCCTCCCCCAGACTGACGCCCCCGAAATGAAATCCTGACTGCTCCACTGCACATTTTTATTAAAAGAATTAAAAAAAAATAAAATTTATAAGTTGCAATAAGATCTATTTTAATTTTACACAGTTTTAAAGCATTTATAAGCTTGTTTTACGTTTTTTTACGCGTTTTAAGCTCATTTTAAGGCAGCGCGGAAATATTGGGTACACCCCCCCTCAAAATTTGGGTCTTACTGGACACCCCCCCCTAAAATTTGACCCCCCCCCAAAATCCGAGAGGCTGCCCACCTATGGTTAACCCCCAAATTCTAAGAAGGGGGTTTAACCCCATACTCAGAAGTGGGGGGGGGGAGAAAAGGTTACCACCCCCAATTTTGGAAAAATCAAGAAAAAAAATGTCTTTAAAATGACTTCTCACTGCCTTGTTTTGAGGTCAAAATAAATGTTTTAAACAGTAAAAAGCTCAAAAATGCAATAAAAAGGCCTTTTTGACCTAAAATTAGCGTTTTTCACCTATTTTTTCTTTGAAATAGAAAAACGATATGGATAAAATGCAAGCCAGAAAAAAAAACGATATGGGTATTTTGCGTTTCTCGGATTTTAACCCCCCCTAATTTGGGTTTTAACTTCCCCCCTCACTCCGGATCAACTTGCCCATGCTGCGTTGTGCATAATAATTCAGTCAGTAATGTTGGAGTATTCCGAGTTTTAATAGGTACCCAAAACAGGCATCAGCCTGGATTTTTTACGACTGTTTATACCCGAAAAATATAACCGCTTGAAGACTATAATAATAATTTTAAAAAAAAGCTAAAAACAGTTTTTGGCGGTTAACCCTACATTTTCTATTGCTTTCAACTTATTTTTACGGTATATTATAAACCTCCTAAAATCTAAGGAGTCTATTAAGTCTTTTCCGCACCGACACATGGTAAAAATTCAGGGATAAGTTTGATATAAGAATCATTGGAAGAGAAAGAGTTGGTCAAGTTTATTCTAAAATCAAGGGGATTTAAATCTTTAGTTTTAAATAAGTACGTTTTACCCAAATTGTATACTGTATTCCGTTTTTTTATTGCCAGAGCACTATTATCTATAATCATAATCTACTCAAAACTTAAAATTTTGATAATACTTTGAAACTGCAAATTTACCTTAATTTCGGTCCACAAATAAGCAAATTCTCATTTTGGAGAACTGTCAACCATTCCATTTATAATTGTTTGGCTTAAACATTACTGAAATTTGCAAAATCTTCTTACAAATGAGAATTAAGCACTGTTTATTTAATTTTTATTTAAAATTGTATTAATTATTAATAATCCTGTTTATTTTTTAAGAAATATTCGCAATCCATTCTTGTTTCTTGCATTATTATTATAATTGTTGCAATAATGAAAAAATAAAAAATAAGATTAACATTATTAAAAAAGCAAATTGCAAATCGACTTAAAGCAAATTGCAAATTGACTTATCATTGTAAGAAAAGGAAAAATAAAACGGTCATAAAAAATAATACTATAATTTTCATATTTTATATGAATTTATTTATTTAGAAATTTTAAACAGTTATAAATATGACCAAAAATAGTGGCAAGTAGTAATATTAGCTTTTAGAAAATGTTTAATTATGAGTGTTTGTGCTTACTGTATTACAATTTAAGTTTTGAGTAGATTATGATTATAGATAATAGTGCTCTGGCAATAAAAAAAACGGAATACAGTATACAATTTGGGTAAAACGCACCATATTCTTAATCCTTGATTTTAGAATAATCTCCTCCAATGATTCTTATATTAAAATTATCCCTGAATTTTATCATTTTGGGCGGAAAAGACTTAATAGACTCTTAGATTTTAGGAGGTTTTTATAATATACCGTAAAAGTTGAAAAAAGCAATAGAAAATGTAGGTTAACCGCCAAAATTTTTTAATTTTTTTTTTTAAAATTATTATTATAGTCCCAATTTTTCCGGGTATATCGTAAAAATTCCAGGTGGATGCTGTTTTCGGTACTATTAAAAACTCGAATACTCCAACATCACGACGAATCATGATGCACAACGCAGCATGGGCAAGTTGATCCGGAGTGAGGGGGGAAGTTAAAACCCAAATTAGGAAACGGGGGGTTAAAATCCGAGAAACGCAAAATACCCATATCGTTTTTTTTTATTTCAAAGAAAAAATAGGTAAAAAAACGGTAATTTTAGGTCAAAAAGGCCTTTTTATTGTATTTTTGAGCTTTTTACTGTTTAAAACATTCATTTTGACCTCAAGTTTGGAGGCAGTTAGAAGTCATTTTAAAGACTTCTTCATTTTTCCAAAATTGAGGTGGTAACCTTTCTCCCCCCCCCCACTTCTGAGTATGGGGTTAAACCCCCTTCTTAGAATTTGGGGGTTAACGATAGGTGGGCAGCCTCTCGGGATGGGGGGCCGGGGGGGGTGTCCAGTAAGACCCAAATTTTGAGGGGGAGTGTACCCAATATTTCTGCGCTGCCTTAAAATGAGCTTAAAACGCGTAAAAAAACGTAAAACAAGCTTATAAATACTTTAAAACTGTGTAAAATTAAAAATAAGATCTTATTGCAACTTATAAATTTTATTTTTTTTAATCCTTTTAATAAAAATGAGCAGTGGAGCAGTCAGGATTTCATATCGGGGGGCGTCAGTCTGGGGGAGGGGAGAAAAAGTGTTGTCAAAGCGGCGCGAAGCGCTGCCGCCTGTGCCGCGTAGCGGCGCCAGCCGACGCGAAGCGTCGGCCGGGGGGTCTGGGTCTTGGGGGTGTCCCCCCCAGCCACCGGAGGCGAAAATTTTTTAAAATATATACTAAAAACGGCTTAAAAACCGTCTCCTGGTGATATCGTGAACATACCTTTTACTTTTGTTTTTTTACCTAATTTCTACATAATTTTCTGTGATCTTAAAAATTCAGTCAGGGGGGTTCGGGGGAAAAATGCCCCCGGAGGAGAAAATTTATAATTTGTGGTGCTAAAATACACTAGAAATTTTAATTCCAAATGATAGTAATTACGAAATTTAAGGTTTTTTATAGCTATACTATACATTTATAACATGTGTTTAAAACGTTAAAAAAAGGATAATAGTGTTTTATAGTAGTTTTATTAAACATGTATGCCTTAACTACTGAATGGGATAATCGATTTGAAATTGAAAAATTAAGCAATAAATTGCCAATTTAAACTCCTAGCAGGAAAATAAACTGCCCGAGGTTTTAAGTTAAGAAAAGGAATAAACGGGAAAATAAGGTAAAACACATTTCGCGCCAAAAAAAATTTTTTAGTCCTTTTATAACACTTAAAATTATTTTCTCAAATTTTGGGAGGCTGAAGTTTAGTTTGGGGGGGGGGTGTCCCCACTACCCCAAATTTAGGGGGGGGGGGGTCAGCAATATCCCCCCGAACTTTTGGGGGGTATAACCCCCCCACTCCGTCAAAATTCTGTCACCCCCCCCTTAGCCGCGCCCGGTCGGCCATGGTGGGGGGGGTTATACCCCCCCCCAAAATTTCGGATTTTGCTGACACCCCCCCCCGTTAATTTTGGGGTAGTGGGGCACACCCCCCCCCCCCCAAATTCGCCTCCCAAAGAAAAATTTTTAAGTGTTATAAAAGGACTAAAAAATTTTCCGCGCTTCGCGCGGAGTGTTTATTACCTTATTTTCCCGTTTATTACCTTTTATTACCTTTAAATTCCCCCGCTACGTGGGCAGTTTAAATTTCCCTGCTACGCGGGCAGTTTAAATTGGCAATTTATCTTAGTTTTTCAATTTCAAATCGATTATCCCATTCAGTAGTTAAGGCATACATGTTTAATAAAACTACTATAAAACACTATTATCCTTTTTTTAACGTTTTAAACACATGTTATAAATGTATAGTATAGCTATAAAAAACCTTAAATTTTGTAATTACTATCATTTGGAATTAAAATTTCTAGTGTATTTTAGCGCCTCAAATTATAAATTTTCTCCTCCGGGGGCATTGTTCCCCCCGAACCCCCTGACTGAATTTTTAAGATCACAGAAAATTATGTAGAAATTAGGTAAAAAAACAAAAGTAAAAGGTATGTTCACGCGATCACCAGGAGACGATTTTTAAGCCGTTTTTAGTATATATTTTAAAAAATTTTCGCCTCCGGCGGCTGGGGGGACACCCCCCAGACCCCCCGGCCGACGCTTCGCGTCGGCTGGCGCCGCTACGCGGCACAGGCGGCAGCGCTTCGCGCCGCTTTGACAACACTTTTTCTCCCCTCCCCCAGACTGACGCCCCCGAAATGAAATCCTGACTGCTCCACTGCACATTTTTATTAAAAGAATTAAAAAAATAAAATTTATAAGTTGCAATAAGATCTTATTTTAATTTTACACAGTTTTAAAGCATTTATAAGCTTGTTTTACGTTTTTTTACGCGTTTTAAGCTCATTTTAAGGCAGCGCGGAAATATTGGGTACACCCCCCCCTCAAAATTTGGGTCTTACTGGACACCCCCCCCCCTAAAATTTGACCTCCCCAAAATAAATGTTTTAAACAGAAAAAGCTCAAAAATGCAATAAAAAGGCCTTTTTGACCCCCCCCCCCCAAAATCCGAGAGGCTGCCCACCTATGGCATGGTAAAAATTCAGGATAAGTTTGATATAAGAATCATTGGAAGAGAAAGAGTTGGTAAGATTACTCTAAAATCAAGGGGATTTAAATCTTTAGTTTTAAATAAGTACGTTTTACCCAAATTGTATACTGTATTCCGTTTTTTTTATTGCCAAGCCTATTATCTATAATCATAATCTACTCAAAACTTAAAATTTTGATAATAAGCAATACGTAATGGAACGAAGTACACGTAC
>JASAMX010015479.1:0-23555 GCA_030248175.1 Microlaimidae sp. YZB2_3
TGGCGTTATTGATTTAAAATTTTTAAGACTATGACACGATAAACACGTCTTTATGGCGTTTTAAAGGATTTTAATTGAACGATATTTTTTAGTAGTCTGCAATATAGAAAGACCAATAATTTTAGTAGCCCAAAATTTTTAGTAATTTTTGTAGACCAAAATTTTTAGTAATTTTAGTAGACCAAAACTTTTAATAATTTTTCGATTTCCAATCGCCTAAAGTGAAAGTATAAAAGATTAATAAAAGAACCATATTTTTTTACTTTTTATAGTTTTTGCGAAACTTTTTTTGTTTGTGAAGTTTGAATCGTTAAGTTTTGCAGTTCATTCGCATTCATAAAGATGCGACTAAAATTATGTCCAAGTTTGTTTTGCTAATCCTAAAAGATCAGCGCGCTTTATAAATGCGGCTCCTGATTTATATTAAGTAGAGGTATAATTCATTATACCTCTACTTAAATAAATAAGACCATATTGTGTGCATTTTTGTTGTTTTGTTTGTACAAACTTTTGTTCTGGTAATTTTGGAATATCTTATTGTTGTATATTAACTGATAAAGACAGACGGTGGTTTATTCCGAAAAATCTGTATCTTTTTTTATCTGCTGTCGTTGCCAGGATTTGCTTCCTTCTATTTTTCTTATACTTGCATCACTCTTTTTCTACCCATAAAATTTATCGCCATTAAATCCCTCTTGCGCAACCTTAACTGACCAGAAAAATATTTCCTCTAAAATATTTATATGAGTCAGTTAATAAAATATTTTTTTAAATTGCAAAAAAGACTTTTTTTACAAAAATATATAGTAAAAAAAATCCTGAAGTTCTTTTTTAATCGTTTATAATAAAAAAAGTGGTAAAAGCCTATATCTATCTATTTCCAAACTTTCGTTAAAAATAACGAATCAATTTTTTTTTAATTTTCGTTTAATTTTCTTTTAATTGACGCCGAGAAACTACATTTTGAACCATTTCTTTAAAAGCTCCTTTTAATTTAAAATCTCGTTAGTACGTCGCGCTCGGATACTCGGATCCATGGGTTCGAGTAGAAGTTCGACCATATTTTTAACGCCGAAAAAAATTTTTTTTTAATTTTTAGCTTTTTAATTAAAAAAAAATGTTTTATTATTTCATATACGCTAAACAGAAAATAAAAAAATAGAATATTTTTGGTAATAAACTTTATTAGTGTTTTGTATTTTTGACATGTATTTTATTGATGTTATTTTGTGATTGTGGACGATAACATTTTTTACAGAAAAAAGAATGTCAAAAATTAAATCAGCAGGTTAAACTAGTATAGTAAGATGTAATTCAAAAAGATCTGTCGTCAAAAGAAAACTGTGAAGTTCTACCTTAAAAAAAAACAAAAGAACGCAAAATTTTTTTAATTCCACCTTTTTACAAAATATACAAAAATTATCCAACTTTAGCCTTTAAAAAATTGGCATTTAGGTTACAAATTAAGTAATTTAATAAATAATTATTAAAATACAGTTTTTAATCTTTGTTATTAATCCGCTTTAGTGAAAAATTTTCAATGTTTTTGTTGTTAAATAGTCGATTCAATACTGCAAATATCGCGGTCAGCTAGATTTTATTTGCCTAGAATAAAATTATGGAAATAACTTCGGTTTAATCTATCTAAAAAATTCGAAAAAGTTTAATATTCATAATCTTTTTTTCCTTATGCTTTTATTTAAATAAAACAACCTTTGGGGATATGGATATTTAAAAAACAATGAGATAAACTTTAGCAACGATATAAAAAGGCTTTTGCAGATAATACTGTCTGATACGTTGTGTCTTTTATTATTCTTATAAACATTCCCAAAGGAATATTCCTTTGATTTAATTGTGTTTTAATACGAAGCCGGTATAAATATCACCACATGGTACATTATATGAAAGTTACCATATTTGTAATAACTACTAGGCATATCCTTTTTAATAAAAGGAACACGACGTTAATTCATTTGTAGTAGAAAGTTTTAAAAAGAATTTGCATATAATATTAGTAAGAGTGACATAGAAAAAGACTCAATAAAGAATTTGCATATAATATTAGTAAGAGTGACATAGAAAAAGACTCAATATAATTGAGTCTTTATTAATTGAGAAAAAAATTTTTTAGCAATATAATTTTTAAGACAAAAAAAATAATATGAAACGCCAAGTTTTGTAAGATTTAAAAGAAACATACTAGCCCTGAAAAATGCTCAAAAATAGAGCAGAAAAAATGGGCGATTTCTCTCCGAGTGAATATATTTTCAGACAAAAAAGATGTGGACCATTAACAAAAAATATATATCTTTCGAATTAAATTTTTACCATTTACCGCGTTTTAACATCGACAGCAATGCGTTAAAGTTATAAAGGAGTTTCAAATAACAATATTAGGAAATTAACCCAACGTTTTTAAGTTTTAGCAATATATTTTATTGTTTTATACTAATATTCAAGAAACTTTTTGAAATTGCAATATTTCTGAAAAAAACTTTATTGGAAATCAGTATGTAATTATTATTAAAAACACAAGCAAGTTTATCGGATTTTGTCCTTTTGGTTTTTTCATTCACGCCTGTCATATGCTAATTATTTTTGAGACCTTAGCTACAATCATTCAAATTTCCGTCATGAAGCTTTATATACAAATTAGTATAAAATGGAGTATTATGCTTTATGGTTATTATACATCATTCTTCATAATTTTAGTTTTTAGATAACATGCGGAGCGAATTTTAACAGACGCAGAATATGAATACTCATAAATTATTTTTTAAAAAGCACAAAATTTTAAATAACGTTTAAAATTTTTATTAAGTATAAAATTTAAATAGTTTTTCTTGTATTTTTTCACTAAATTATCTAAATTATTTAAATTAAAGTAAAAATATCAAATACAATTGAAGGATTCATTAAAAACTTAATCAAAGTTTTGCGCTTTATTGAGGCGCCAAGTCAAAATAAATTTTATTGTATGCACTTATCCTTGCGAGCCAGCATTTTTTATTATTAATTTTGATGAAATATCTCCAAATAATATCTATATTATGTATGAATATAAATGCATGCACAACACTGAAATTTAAAAACAAGAAAAAAATAAGCAAAACAAAAATTATGACTGATAAAAAAATGTTTTTCCTAGTGTTTTATAATTTTGAAAAAGTTAGCTTGGCGCGTCTATCTTAATTAGACGTTGAATGTAAATATTATCAGGTTAGCAAATTACACATCTGGTGGGTGTGTATAATTTTTACGACATTTACGCATAGTTAAAGCGAATAATACGGAAATAAGTACAGCAACAGGAAAACATCAACAAAAACCTAAGTTAACGTTTGAATGAATAAACATATACGCAGATAAATTTTTTTAAAGTTTTATATCTTTCGAAAAACAGTCATTAAAAAACATTTAGTCGAGTTTATTATTTATTTATGAATAAATTTTTTTTATAATAAACTCCATTGGTTAAACCAATATTCATTTTATAGAACTTTATAAAACAAAATAAGATAGAATGTTTAGAATTTTTTACAATATGCATGTAACTCAGAATGAAAACCATTGGACACAGCCTCCAGCGCAATGATTAAAGGTAAAGCCAGGCAGAAGTCACACAAAAGACAAGTAGAAGGCAGGCAAAATTTAGTGAAGTTATTAATAAGACAGATAAGTGGCTTTAATATTTTAGAGGAAAGTGACATATAAAAATATTTTATTAACTGACTCATATAAATATTTTAGAGGAAATATTTTTCTGAGTCAGTTGTAAGGTTGCGCAAGAGGGATTTAATGGCGATAAATTTTATGGGTAGAAAAGTAGAGTGCAAGTATAAGAAAAATAGAAGGAAGCAAAATTTGTGACGACAGCAGATAAAAAAAGATACAGATTTTTCGGAATAAACCACCGTCTGTCTTTATCAGTTAATATACAACAATAAGATATTCAAAATTACCAAACAAAAAGTTTGTACAAACAAAACAACAAAAATGCACACAATATGAGTTTATTTATTTAAGTAGAGGTATAATGAATTATACCTCTACTTAATCATAAATCAGGAGCCGCATTTATAAAGCGCGCTGATCTTTTAGGATTAGCAAAACAAACTTGGACATAATTTTTAATTCATCTTTATGAATGCGAATGAACTGCAAAACTTAACGATTCAAACTTCACAAACAAAAAAAGTTTCGCAAAAACTATAAAAAGTAAAAAAATATGGTTCGTTTATTTAATCTTTTATACTTTCACTTTAGGCGATTGGAAATCGGAAAATTATTAAAAGTTTTGGTCTACTAAAATTACTAAAAATTTTGGTCTACAAAAATTACTAAAAATTTTGGGCTACTAAAATTATTGGTCTTTCTATATTGCAGACTACTAAAAAATATCGTTCAATTAAAATCCTTTAAAACGCCATAAAGACGTGTTTATCGTGTCATAGTCTTAAAAATTTTAAATCAATAACGCCATTTTTAATTCCCACTATCAAAAAAGTAAAAACGCAAAAAATTGTACGTCAAAACATGTACGCAAAACGCTCTTTTACATACACAGCATTGACCAATGTTATAGTAAACCTTCTAGTTTTAAAAAAATCCTTTTATTTGGTTCGAACTTGCTTCTTATCTGCCTCATAAATACATCTAAAGAATTAACGCGAACGGTGGAAATACCTGCATTTATACCTGTTCTCCAGTGCGTTATTCTAAAAATTTTAGGGCTTTATTTATTTAAAATTTATTCTATATTTAAAATTTATTCTAAAAATTTTTAAAAAATTTTGAGCCGAAGAAACTTAAAAAACTGGAATTTTTTGAAACCGAAAATAACCGGAACCTTAGAGCCAGGAGTGAACAATTTAGATCCAAAATTTTGAAGCATATACCTTAACCTAAGCTTAAAACAAATCCCAAATCATTTTTTTTACTTTTGGGTCCAAGTTCCAAAAATTTTTCGACGAGTCCAAAACCCTTGATTGTCCACTAAACGCGTGCTAGCTAGGTGCTTTGTTAGCACGTTGCTTAAAACTCTTGTTAATGTTTATTTTTTGCATTTTTTTTTTCGAGAAATCCTTTAGAACTCTTTTTTTAAATGGGATAAATTAACATTTGGGCAGGTTTTTTAGCAATGTGTTTTAAATAAAAGTTAATAAAGCCGTAACCTGTAGTTTAAAGTTTTGCCAACCCTTAACTAAAGGTTATTATTTCATTAGCTTGTATTTATAACAAATATAAATAAAGTTAATAAAATATCAATTTATGCCATGCAGAAAAAGAATTTTTAAAGATTTTTTGCGAAAAATATCAGAAATTAAAACGTTATCAAGAGTTTTAAACAACGTGCTAACATAGCACCTAGTCACCTGGCGTTTTTAGTGGACCGGCCCCAGACACTCTTACCTCACTTAATTTATTCAGTCTGCAAAGGAAATTGATTTAGGGTCTATGAAACCGAGGGAACTTAGAGCTGGAACTTGGAGCAAAAAATAAGAATATTGGGAGCTTGAAGCCGAAAGTAAAAATTGCTAAAACCTCTTAATAAGTCTAAGCGAAGCCTAAGGGCTGGTTCATACTTATGACAAAACGTCCTTTGGACAAAGTCCAAAGGACTTTTGTCCTTTGGACTTTGTCCAAAGGACAAAATCCAAAGGGAAAAGTCCAAAGGGAAAAGTCCAAAGGGAAAAGTCCAAAGGACAAAATCCAAAGGACAACGTATTCATATTTTTGTCTTTTGGACTTTTCCCTTTGGATTTTGTCCTTTGGACTTTGTCCAAAGGACAAATTCTAAGTAGCGTTCATACTTCGTCCAAAGGCAAAAGTCCAAAAGACGTTTCGGCTTGTCCAAAGGACGTTTTGGCTTTTATAAAATTGTCCTTTGGACTTTGTCCAAAGGACGTTTTGTCATAAGTATGAACCAGTCCTAAATCTAGGCAATTGAGCCACCAGGACCGTGCTGACTTTCGGGCAGCACCCAACGGGCCTACGGGTACCACCTGATTGCTGGATCTTTCCTTTCGTAGAACTGAGTCCATCTTGGCATAGCTAGAAAACGGTTGTTGTACGTCGGCCACACATGGCAGTTTTCCATCTAGCAAACCAGAGTGTTTAGCAAAGCAAATCTAGCATACAGCTCTATTGTGTGTGTAGTTTGTACCACTGGCCTTGCAGGAACACCTATGCTGCCCACGTACGACGTTAAATAGTAAGATCAATTTCAGGCGACTTAACAAATCTTTTAGACGAAGGCCTCGGAATGGGTAAACACTGCATGCAATGAACACTCCAGCGGTAAACGTTGCCAACATTGTTATTAATGTTGGACGAAGAGTCTTTACAATGGGGGTGAAATTTTTTCGCCCCTGCTGGCTTGTTTTAGCGCCTGCCCTTTGCCTAATCTGCATAAGATAAGTTTCAGGTAATGCAACAACAACAACAAAAAAAAGCAGTTTTTTTTCTTTAAGGTGCGGTGCGGAGTCAAAGTTTTTGTCTTCGATTTTCATGATTTTTTTGTGAAAGCTTTACACCTGCCCACAAAAATTTTTTAACAAAATATCTTCAGTGGTTCTGGAGTTATGAACCACCGAAAATGGTGGTTTTCGACAATTCTGTACGTGAAAGAATGCTCAATAGGTATAACGTTAAAATTACAAATTATTCACTAAAAGAAAGCGGCTACTTTCTACTTTAATTTGATACCTTTGTCATTAAAATTGGTGTAGTATTTGTCGAAATATTGTGTTTCTCGTACAAAAAACTCGATTGTTTTCGCTAAATATCTCGACAAATACTGCACCAATTTTAACAATTAAGGAATCAAATAAAAATAGAAGGTAGCCGCTTTCTGTAAGTGCATAATCTGTAACGTAAAGCTTTATGCCTATTAAGCAATCTTTCAAGCACAGAATAGTCGAAAAACGCCATTTTTGGAGCGTCATATATCTCCTGAACCACTGGAGATATTTTGAAAAAAAAATTTTGTGGGCTATTGTGGGCAGGGGTAAGGTTTTAACACAAAATAAACAAAATGAAAGACAAAAAATTTGACTCGGTACCGCATTTTTAAGGGCCCCGAGTTCAAAAAATTCCGACGCATCAAAGTTCCCTATTCGCGGCTCCAACGACCGGCTTTTCGAGTTTCTGCTGGCAACTCTCCTTGCTCTCTTTAATGAATAATAATATTATTAAATAAACGAAGAGCCGATAAAAGGATTAAATGAATAAATAAATAAGAGCTTAAAATACTTCAAATAACAACGTCGTTGCTATGGAAGAATGAGGCACAGTTCGTATAAAAGAAATGCGACTCTGACTTATTTTAGATTACAAACAGAACCGTATTAAATATGGAACGACTCACAGTCATGTGTATTTTATAATTTTTGTGACTTATTTTGTCGTAGTGACGGGAGTCATGTTGCCTATTAATTATGGAATCAGTCACAGTCATGCGTATTTTTTAACGTCTGTGACTCATTTTGTTGTAGTGACGACGATAATTACGGCAACTGACGTTTATATTAATTAAAAGTCCTTCTGTCGCTCTTTCTCGCTTAATAGAAGTAGCTCAATTATTAAGTGTGAAACACCATTTATTTCTAATTATATATTTTAATCTTTTCTAAGAAAAACAAAATTAGAAAGTTTCTAATAAAAGATTTGCACTAAGTAAACATATTGAGTTATACCGCTAGGAATATATCCTTTTGAACTGATGTATTTGTTTGATACATTAATATTGTTTTCGTGGATTAATTCAAAGCAGCAGTATTTTGTGGACAGAATGAGCATTTTTAATTTTGTTCTCCAGTGTACATATGTTTTTTTTGCTGACTTTTATTTTTATTTTCTTTATTTGTCTAGGCGTTTTATGCTCCAATTTTTTCCGCTTTGCTTTCTATCTAGAAGTTTAATCGTAATCGTACAATAAAAAGGCTTTCTTTAGATTTTGATTTGTTAGAGCAATATGCATTTAAACCCGGAACTTGAATCCAAAAATAGCGAATTTGGACCAGAAAATATGAAATCCCTAAAGCTAATTCTAAGCCTTCTCTAAACTCTAAATTTAACTTCAAAAATTTTTTCAGCTTTCGGCTTAGTTTTCAAGTTTTTCTATTTTTCTGACGACTCTAAGTTTCTTACTAACGGCTCCAAAGACCCAAAAATGTGGCTTGTGTGGCTTATCAAACTAAATGTGGCTTGTGCAGCTGTTTAATAAATAAAAAAAACGAACATTTATAATAATATCAAAATAAAAAAAAATGACAATTAGTATTGTTTTTAAAAAATCATTAATTTTTAAATCTTACATGAGTAATGCGTGGAATAATTTTTCGGCAGCAAAAGTGCGAAATTCATACAATGCAATCTGTATCGCATTCACCTACCTTGTGTTATTTACTGTTTAAAAATTGTTTCCAAAAATGCGTCAAGCCTAAACGCCTGGACAAATACAAGAGCAAATCCTTTTTTATCTTAAATTGATGCGAGAACGACTTTTGATGCCAACATCAGATCTAATACTCCCGCTGATTTATTAGGTAATGGTTTTGACCGTTTAGTTTTCATACTCCTTCTCCCACATTAAAAATATTAAAAAAATACTAACAATACTTGTAAAAATCCTTATTTTCGACCCACTTTTGCGTTTTTATTAATTAATACGAAAAGATTGTTTTTTCACATTTTCAAGCACCATAAAAATAAATGTATTTTTCCAAATTTCGTGGAAACCCCAAAATGTTGAAAGAAACTTAACTCAAAACCAAATTGTAAAAAAAATTCAATTGGGCAGTAATAATGAAATAAGGTGTTGAAATTGCTATTAGCAATTAAAAACTTGCCGGCTTTCATTATTCTGAAAACCCCTTAATTCTAAAAGTGTATGGTTCCAAAAAACTAAAAAGAAAGATTCCTTAAACTTATATCTTTTGTTTGCTTGTGTGCGGTTCGTTTAGTATAAAGACAATGATAAGATCTGGAAATTTCATGTAGTCATAAAGAATGCAAAATGGTTTGAAATTATTAATGTTTATAGTCCTATGTATGGTAAAAAAACGATGATTCTACCTGGTTTGGTTTGGATAGAAATGGACGATTGTAAATGGTTTGGAACTTGTAATATTTTCTGAAAACTGTGAAAAAATAAAAGAATGTATTAAAAAAGTGTCCGGAACAAGACTAATAGAAGACAAACTTTTATTACTTGATTTAACTATCATACTAACATGGTGCGTACTTATTAAAAGTGCATTTGTAAATAATGCTTTAGTAAGTTCCGGCATATTGCAAAATAAATCTTATCTTATCTTATCTTAATCTTATCTTAATGGAAAATTTTTGGGGAAGGAATACTCTATTGTGTTTAATAAATAAAATAAGTCGAAAACCATAATAAACGTCTTTTGTCTTGAAAATTTAATGAGGTGAAAAACCTTCTTGTTTCAGTTTGGCGATTAAAAAAAGGCCAATGATAATTTGTGACATTTTTTTTTAATTTCTAAAAATAATATTTTGTCAAAAAGGCAAAAATCTAAAAGCAATGAAAAATGGGCAAAACGCATTTTAACCATCTCTTCACTCCACCGGTTTATCTCTATGTGTATCAAAGATTAAGTAACTGCCACATTTTTTTATATTTATCAACTTACCGATACGGTTTATGGCATCTTCATACAAAAATCTGCCAGATTTCTCTTCTAAAAAATACATAGAAAATGAAATGACACCAAATGAATTGAAAAGATGGTTTCTAAAAAAAACTATAGGACGTATCGATATAACTTGATAACTTTGTGGTCAAGGAAAAAAATGTTTTAAATAATTTTCTACAAAATTTACAATATCTATACGATTATAGCCATTTAGAAAACCATCTTATTTTAACCTATACCACAGCAATCATACCCTCAGGCGCTCTTTTTAAGATTTACTAGTCAGATTGTGACATCGGGATAAACAAGACAAGACCCAAAGCTAGAATAGGTCGGGTTTATGACTTCAGATTTTTGGTTCAATAAAAATTGTGCGTTTATAAATTTATAGTATTTTTTCAGCGAGCATCATTCTAGCCAAAAAGTCTATATGATTATATTTTAGGCAATCGGCACATAGAAGCCAAGGGTCTAGAGAGGAAAGTAATTTTACGGGTCTGGAACCCTTTTTTTAGGTCAGTATCTTGAAAAATCCAATTTTGGGAAGCCGACTTAAATTTTTTTTCATTTTTAAAGTTATGCAACAGGTATTTAATATTTTTAATCTATATTTATATTTATTTATCTACAGAGTTTTTTGTTTAAACATTTTTTTAAAAAATTTAACACTTTTCTTAGTTTGTTTTTCTAATTTTTTGTTATGCGCATGTTTTTGTCACGTATGTTCCCTTGGAAGACGCGTATTCGCCTACTGACGAGCTCCTGTTCGCCTCTTTCAAGGAGTTTATTAAACAATACGTCAAGGAGATTAAAAGGAGTGAAACGTATTTTTTAGTAAAAATTATATTTTTGTTTAATTATAGCACATTAGGTAGATCATTTATCTATTTTTTAGCTTATTATTTAGGTTTGCCATTTTCACCATAATTTTCTTGCTCTAGTTTTTTCATGCATTTTAGTCTGGGGTATTTTCTGTTTTCCCTAAGTTTTTTGTTACTATTTTTCGTATTAATTAAAAATCGAGATTTCTTCATTTTTAAATATCATTAGTACAAGAGTTCGGATTTTCTCTTGTAATTAAAAAAACCTGTTTGAAGTAAGGTGTATTCGTGGTCACAGCCATACATACGTGTTTTTTTTTTGGTGGGGGGACAGAGAGGTCCACCCCCCCTAGAGCCAAAATTTTGAACCCCCCGGAAAAAATCCAGGCCCCCTCCCTCCCCTAAGCTCGAGAGCGGTCCGACCTACCCCCCCTGGAAGGCTGCACCCCCCCCCCCCCCCCCCGACCAATTCGGAAGTATAATTTTTTTTTACTGTCAAAAACACGGTTTTTTAGTTAAAACAGTGTTTAAATACAGTGTTTAAACAATGTTTTTAGGCCTAAATAGGCTGTTTTAGTACATAAAATTCAATATTAGACCTAAAAACACTTGAATTATTGATTAAAAAAAATTTTGTTAAAAAATCGGAACCTCCCCCTAAATTTGAAATCACGCACCCGGGGTCGACCCCCCAAAAAATTTTGGCCTTCCACCCAGGGGGGACCCTCCTAGCGGACCCGACCAAAAACACCTATACAGCCATAGTTGGGCAGCCTCCCGGATTTTGGGGGGTATATACCCGACCCCCGAAATTTGGGGGAGGGTGTCCCATAATTTTTTTTGGGGTATACCTCAAACAAGGGCGTAGCCAGGGGGGGGGTTGTAGGGGTGGCAACCCCCCCCCCCTTTTGGGTTGGCGGAGGTAAAAATTTGGGGGTCCAAAGAGAACAATTTTAAAAAATTTCCTCGCGCTTCGCTCCGCTCAGCGCTCGACATTTATATACCTTTTTACAACATTTAAGTGATGTTTTTATTGAATTTCAAAGACAATTTTAGAAAATTTTTTCGTGCTATCGCACGATTTTTAATGTTATACCTTTTTAAATCGGAAATTTTTCAAGTTTAACTTAAAAAAACAATGCAAATAACAACAAAAAGAATCACCTAGCGCGAAGCGCAAAAATTTTTACCCTTTTTTAATGTCTTTTTTACGGTATTTTGAAAATTTGGCGTACAACCCCCTACAACCCCCCCTTTTGAAAAATTTGTATGGAGTACAACCTCCCCCCTTTCCGAAATCCTGGCTACGCCCCTGACCTCAAATACCCCATTTTTAGCGTTTTTAGTACTGGGTGGGACCCCTCAAATTTTAGGGGGGGTGTCCGGGGTACCCCCAAATTTTAGGAGTGTCGGCTATATAGTCGGGATTATAAACCCCCAACCCCCCCCTGTCCACAGCCATATATTGGCGATACCTCCAAATACAGTTGCGTGGACCTTTTTTAATTCTTGTGCAGCTTTACATAAATCAGACCTGTGCACTGCCCCCCGGGTTTAAACGGGGGGGGGTGATTGCAAAACGGGGGGGCACGGGGGGGCAACTTGTTTGAAACGGGGGGCAATAAAACGGCGGGGGCAAGCAGGGGGAAAGAAAAAAAGAGAAAAAAAGGAGAAAAAAGAAAGGAAAAGAGAAAAAAGGGACAAAAAAAAGCGAAAACAAGGTAAAAATAGGTCTAAAATGGCTTAAATACATTGAAATAGGCTAAAAACTGCAAAAAAATTGCGATGATGGCGTCATCATAGGTCAATAATTTAGGGTACTTTTGTACTTTAGCGTCATAAGTTTAGGGTACTTTTTCATTTTTTGGTGGGGGAGGGGGCAATAAAACGGGGGGGGAAATCCTCCAATAAAACGGGGGGCATTTCCAGACCGTGCACAGGTCTGCATAAATTATATTGCTCAGTGAGACTTACCACGGTCTTTGTCCAAGAGGTTTTCACTTAGTATAAGCGGATCTCTTTCAATTAAACTCGCATCCATTCAAACGTTCAATTTCGGATGAGCCAGCGGAATCATAGGCATGTGCATTACAGTAGCAAAATATGTTGGTTGTTATAAAAAATGAAGCGTTCCAAAGGAAAAATAACGCAAAAAGCCACGAATCATTAGATTTTAGTATAGATTTACAAAACGATACAAAGTAATTAAATCTTTAACGAATATTACTATTTATTAAAATTATTTCAATTGTATAAAACGTTTTTAATAAAAAAGCATGGCACTGTGGAATGTGTTAAGAAAACAGGTATAAATTTTATAAAATTAACTGGGATAATAATCAAACATTATCGCTTGCTCAATCACCAAGGTGTCCAGAAATACAAAATGTACAACCATATGTACAGGCGTGGTGTTGAGTTGGATGTTGGTACTTGCCTAGAAGGTCGGAATCAAGCCAGACAAATAGCTGGAAATTGAAAACCAGATAACTATATGCTGAACTTAACAGCCTTTGCGTTTCGCACCAAAATTTCAGACGCCTTCTGAGCAACCAAGTTAGTTTTTTATTAGTCGTAGAAAAAATTGTTCTATCCACAAATAATAGGTAATTTAATAAGTTTTTTAAATGGTTTTATAACATTTTAAAAGAAGCGTATATACACTATAGGCAAAAAATCTAGCTCACCGCGAGATTTGCAGTATTGAATCGGCTATTTAACAACAAAAACATTCAAAATTTTTCACTAAAGCGGATTAATAACAAAGATTTAAAAAGTGTATTTTAAAATTTATTAAATTACCTAATTTGTAACCTAAATGCAAATTTTTTAAGGGCTACAGTTGGTTAATTTTTGTATTTTTTGTGAAAAGGTGGAATTAAAAAAATTCTGAGTTCTTATTGTTTTAAAAAAAAACGTCATTATCGCACAAATTTAATTGGTCCCCTTCATGTCTGCATTCTATTTTTGAGCGTCAGCCAGATATAATTCAACCATATGCAATATGGGCATGGGCGTAGCCACAATTTCGAAAAGGGGGAAGGGTGGGTCCAATCCAAAGAAAAATTTCAAAAAAGGGGAGAGGAGTCCACATTTTAAACTTTATAAAAAAATTTTTTTAAAAATTTTATCACTTCGCGGGTAGTATTTTTAAAAAATTACTAATACTTCGTTTTTCACTAATTTTGATAAAAACAAGTCTAAAAAAAAATTTTTTACAAAAAATTTTAAAAATAACTTTTGCTTTTTAAAACATTATTTATTTAACTTTATTTATAGTTAAGTGTACATTCAATTTCCGCTAAAGTGAAGTTCAAAAAGACTGTCCTAAGCTTCCAATTTTATTTTGAATCTTGCAGAGAGGGGGGGGGGAAGTCCATCGTGGTCATAAAAAATTACAAAGTACCACAAATTTGAAAGGGTAAACCAATAAAATACATTAAGATTGTTTTGATCATTTTACTACAAAAGCGACGTTTACTTTTTGTCCTAAAAACTTATTGCAACATTAGGCAAATCGCAAAAAAGGTTTCAAAGACGATAAAACTTAAAAATCCCGCTTTTTAATTGCTATGCCATAAAGCAAGAGGAGGAACAACTGAGCGGAGCATGAGGTTTTTTTTAAAAATAGCATTTCTGGATCCCCAAATTTTTAACCGCCTCAAAACGGGGGAGGGTGAAGCTCAAGACCCCTTTCCTTTGCTAAGCCTATGGCATGGAGTTTATTTCCCAAGGGCCATCAGGATTACTCAAACGGACATACTTCCCTTTCCTGGCGATTATTAGTGATTAAAAATTTTTGAAAAAAAAAATTCATTAAATAACTCTTAAGTCTCAAACAACCCATTAGCTTTGGATCCATTATTGGTGGACAGAATTAAGAGTCTGGGAGGATGAACAAAACACAAAATGACATAGGACGGAATATTTGTTTTACCTTGTAATCATAGGTGTTTTTTTTGGGGGGGACAGAGGGGTGCACCCCCCTAGAGCCAAAATTTTGGACCCCCCTAGAAAAAATTCAGGGTGCCCCCCCTCCCCCCCAAAGCTCGAGAGCAGTCCGGCCTGACCCCCCCTAGCGAGGCTGACCCCCTCCCGACCAATTTGGAAGTATATTTTTTTATTTACTGTCAAAAACACGGGTTTTTAGTTAAAAACAGTGTTTAAATACACTTTTTAGGCATAAATAGGCTGTTTTAATACATAAAATTCAATATTAGAATTAAAAAAAAACTTAAATTATTGAGTTAAAAAAATTTTGCTGAAAAATTGGACCCCCCTGACCCCCCCCTAAATTTGAAATCTCGCACCCGGGGTCGACCCCCCTAAAAAGCCAGGGGGGTCCGGGCCCCCCCCCCCCCCCTAAAAAATTTTGGCTTTCCACCCGGGGTGGACCCCCCCCCCTAGCGGACCCGACCAAAAACACCTATACTTGTAATAAAATTGCCTCTATCAAAACAAAATTTAAAAAAAAATAATGCAAATGTTATATATTTCAACTTTTCATATTGCTTGTACAAATTCCAAGTGTAATAAACAGTAGTAAAAAGGTATAATTTTTTTATTAAAATAAAACGATGCAACAAGTCTGATAAAACAAAAATTTGTAAGCAAAAGTATGTAAATCAATAAAACAAATCCACTGAGATCTATAATTTAGCACCCGTTTTATCACAGCTGAGCAGATCGAGTTGAGCAATGAGCAGTCTTTAATTTGACCAATGATTGCATACATCATCGCGTACAATACACACCTAAATATTTAGATTAAAATAGTTTTTAATGTAAAGAGATGGTTTGTAATTTAAAGGCTATTTCATACTCTTTTTAGCATTTTAGTTGTTGAATATTTAGGTAAGTTTAGCTAAAAAATCGTTTTTAAAATTTCATTTTAGAAGAAAGAAAATCGAGAAATACTAAAAAATTACAAAAAAAACACCTTAATAACATATGATCACAGGCACAACAGAAATTACAACCGATCAGTAACGAGGTTGTATCTGATGTAACTTAATTGTAGCAAAAATGTTGCAATTTTGGTGGAGATTATAAGTTAAAATAGTATTATACTTATATTATACTTAAGTATAAGGGGATACCGGTCTGTTAATTTGTTTTTTACAGGCGAGGGGGTAGGTTAGTTTGAATTCATTAATGGTGGTTTGAGTGGACCCCACCTAACGCGTTCCCGTTTGATTTAATTTATTTTAAGGCTAATGTTTTAATTTAGTTCTGTTAAAGACAAGATGGTGTTTAAGAAACAGAAAAATACTCAATGGATCTCTGAAGTTTCATATTTGAAGCGGCGGGAGGGGGCCTATTAATAATGCCAGCTATTGAGAGGATAGGAGCTGGGAACATCTTCACCACACTGCACAAACCATACACTATAACTTGAATTCATTTTGCCCGCGATATTTTTCATTGCAGTAGGCATCTTTTTAAAAACATTAAATCTTTTTTGAAAAAAGTACACAAAATCGGAACTATGGAAGAAAATATGATTTTATCGGTTTTAAAACAACTGAAATGCTATAAAATCAATCACATTGCAATTTAAATCTCGGAAAAGAACGTTGATTTTAACCTGAATTCTGCAATGTACAAAATTCCAATGCAAAAAAAAACAAGCGATTTTTTTTATTTTTAAATACAGAGGTATAAACTGCGAAAAAATATTTAAAATTGTATGCAAATATTTTTAATCCCAGATGCCTTCTAAATAATTACTTTAACTATAAACTATTTTTAATCTATAATTGTTCTTACCTTACTTATTTTATGCAAAAGGCCCAAACCAAGTGCTCTGCTTCTACCTGATTTAATCCACATGTCTTAGTCTAGCCTAGCCTTTTTGAAGTCACCAATTTAAATAAAAGCAACCCTTAGCAGGTGAGTAGGGTACGCTTAGAATTAAATCTTCAGAACACATTTTATTTTTTTAATTATAAATCAATCAACTGTTTTGTAAAATGTTTCGAAACAAAGACGTAACCAGGAGTAGAGAGGTGTCACTGTCACCCATCTCGAAACTACTCCAGACAGAAAAATCTATCTGACTGCTTTAATAGACTAAAATTTCAGATTTTTGGTATGAAAACAATACCTTTCAAAAAAAAAATACTAAATAAATAACGATTATAATTAATACAGGGAAAACAATGAATTAGTTTTGCCGATTATACTGTTCTTGTTTGTCTCACTAAAGAATACACACAATTATTGGATTTTTTAAATTTTTTTAAGCATGGGTGAGCATGAAATTGATTTTTAAAAAACTCTTAAAACCCTTAATTTATATATTAGATTATTATAGCATATCAATATTTGATTTTTTTTTGAAAAAAAAAAGTGCAATACAACAAAAAAACACACACGTTAAACCAAATTTGTTAGCAATTATATGTTCAAAACCCGAAGTTTTTCAAAGTTTTCAATCCCCGAAATAAACCGTGGCTACGTCTTTGTTTGAAACATAATCAAAATTGTAATTGTTCTACATAACGGTAATTTTTTTCTTTATCAATAAAAAGTAGTTTACTGATGGATAATACTAAAAACATGTTATCAGTATCGGATCATATTACTATTACTAAGTTAGGTGGTTGTGGTATAATAATGAGCAGTGTTAGTTGAATTTGTTTTTGAATGGAATTGTACTTCCAAACCCACCGTTATCAGCTTTGATTATCTTTTATAACGAAGGTTTATTCGGTTTTAGAAAAAAACTGCTACTGCTCAGTGGCATGCCCAGGGTTCCGTCCCCCCTCGAAATCCGGCAAAGCCGGATTTTTTCGTAAGGGGGGACGTTACGTTTTTTTGAATTTTATACAGAAACTTTCCTGATGCCTTTCAAAAACATATTTATAGTTAGTCAAAAAATCAGATTTCCCCACTTCGCGGGTACTTTAAATTGAAAAATTTATTTAAATTTTTTGATTTCAAATGGATTATGCCGTTCAATACATACATGTTTAAGACATACATGTTAAATAAAACTACTATGAACCGAACCCTATTAAGCTTTTATTAACGTTTTAAAAACATGTTTTAAATGTAAAAGAATAAAAAAACCCTTAAATTTTGTAATGTGTCATCTGGAATTAAAAATTCTAGTGTATTTTAGGGACTTAAATTTAAAAAATTTTCCCCCAGGGGCATTCAGCCCCCTGGACCTCCCTGACAAAGGGCTCTGCCCCTTGAACCTGCTGGGGGCTCACTCCCCCAGACCCACCTTCAGAATTAGAAGTATTTATCCCCCAAGACCCCTCCCCGAAATGGAATCCTGGGCACGCCACGACTACTGCTGTTTCGCAAAAAAATAAAATATAATTATTAATTGTAACAATTTGACTAATGTGTTATATGCTTAGTAGAATTGCGTAAAATTGCTCCAATATGCTAAATTTTAGTTAAATTTTAAACGAAATGCTGACTTACTAATCAATTAATTTTTTGTTTTTGTAATGCTAAAAAGTTTAAAACTTTACATTAATTTCCACAAGAAATTCTATATTCTAACAAATTTTATTTCAGTTCAATCACAATCATTTTTTATTAGTAACCTTTTCTTTAATTGACATCAAAGTAAAAATTTCGTACTCAAAACTAGTACATACGTAGTTTTCTCATCTATATACTATTTTTGGTTTTTACGATTCATTTAAATAACTGTAGTTAAGTTTGCAAATAATTTATTTCTGTTATGGTTGTCTTTGAACTAAACTAAATATTATGCAATCCTGTAGTGGGCACGTGTTCTGTCAAAAAACTTAAGATGAACGGTGTTATGCAACCAATTGTGTTATGTTATAAAATCCAGGTTAAAAGAATTATGAGAGGGTGCATGTTCGTAATGAATAATATGACTTGAGTTTTAATGTCATTAAAGTTTTACCAATTAATGATCTTAAATGCTAATCACATTATTCTTTAGGTTTATAGCTTTACTGACTTAAAATAATTCACTAACACTCAATAGCGTAAACGAAAAAAAAAACAAACATAATTACTGACAATGAAAAACCATTTAGATGAAACCATTATAAAAAACAAAATAATTGTCGTAAAACAAGATTCTAAAAACAACAACACGTTTTTTAATTTTAAGTGTAATTTGATTACGAGATTAGACCGATTGGGGTCAATACTTTAAATAAAATTAATAATAGGATTAAAAGTTTTTGTTGTATGTTTTGCTCCAAATTTAACCAGAATATCCACTAGTTTGACTTAGCTCCCGGAAATTGAGTAAGAACTGATAGGTTTCTGATTATAGTCGTCTTCTTAACCAAGCTGCCTGGTTTATCTATGGACTTTCTTCTTAAGCTCATCTTAGATACAGTTACAACAAAAGTTGTGCTTGCAATTAATACAGCTCAGTCAGAAGGTTATTCTCAGGTCAGTTAATCTTAGGAAACGTTATTGAAGCTATTCTATACAGACGAACTGGAACCCTAAAATAATCTGAAAAATAATTCTCCAATTACAAATTTAAATAATACAGTTAATTAGCTAATCATAATTTTTTTAACCATAAATCTAATTCTAAAAGCTAAGTAACTTGTAACTATAAGATTCTCGCATCTACTTAAAGCTAAAATTATGAATGTTTTTGCTGAATTAAAAACACACGATTTTGAGTTATCAATGTCCACAAAATAAACAAAAACTTACCACAAATACAACATCAAAAGACAGATTAGGAAATAAGATTTAGAAGTTTAGAAACGTTTCATCCCTCCACCTCCCCATCCGGCTGCGGCAGAGTTTGACTGCCACCCTGAAACAATAATTAATTTACAAAAAATAAATAATTTCTATTTAATCATCTAAGAGCACTAGTCCCTGAGTCATGGGATTAAAAAAAAACAGATGTGATACAGTGGCGTGTCCAAGGGGGGCGGCGGCGGCCCCCCCCCAAAAAAAAAAAAATTCGGCGAAGACGTTTTTTTAATTTAGGGAGAGAAAAAGTTTTTTCTTTAATATTAATACAGAAACTTTCCAGATACTTTCCAAAAGAATAATAATAATAGTCAAAAAACCAAATTTTCCCTGCTTCGCGGGCAGTTTAAATTGAGAGTTTGTATTAGTTTTTGATTTCAAATCAATAATGCCGTTTAATAGTTAAGGCATACATGTTAAATCAAACTACTATAAACACTATTAACCCTTTATTAAGGTTTTAAGCACATGTTTTAAATGTAAAGAGATAAAAAACCTTAAATTTTGTAATAAACATCATCATCTGGAATTGAAATTACTAGTTTATTTTAGAGCCTTAAATTAAAACTTTTCTCCCTGGGGGCATTTTGCCCCCGGACCCCCTGACAAGGGGCTCTACCCCTTGACCCCGCTGGTGGGGGGTCTCGCCCTCCAGACCTCCCATTTTTTGGGGGCTACCGCCATAGGTGAGAGAAGAGGGGGGGGGGGGGGGGGCAGGGTGGGGTCCACCCCCCCCCCCTGGCCTCGAAATTTTGGGGGCCCCTCTAGAAGAAAATCTAGGGGGGGCCCCCTCCCCCAAATTTCCGAATTTTTTACCCCTGACCCCCTTCTAGATTTTTGAAATCTGACCCCCCCTCCCCTATCGGGAAAATTTTAGGTACCTTTTTTATACTAAATTTTCTTCCAAAAACGTGAATTTTCATCACATATTCATGCTTTTACACCCTTTTTATACATGAATATGGCTTTTTATTCAATAAAATGTAGTATTATCCTATAAAAAGAACAATTATTAAATTTATTATGGTTTAAAACTGTTTTGCTTTGGACACCGGCCCCACCTGACCCCCCTCTAGATTTCAAAATTTCGCACCCCGGGTCGACCCCCCCCCCTAAAAAGCTAGAGGGGGTCCGGACCCCCCTGGGACCCCCCTCCTAGAATTCAAAATTCGATTTACCCCGGGTAACCACCCCCCCTAGGTTCCCCGACAGTGCTCACCTATGGCTACCGCCCCCAGAACCCCCTTCAGGATTAGTATTATTTACACCCCCCAAATGAAATCCTTGGCACGTTACTGATGTGATATATATTTAAAAAAATAATATTGGTTCCCGAGTGGAAAACTTCACTAAAGTCTAAAAACTGTATTTTAACATAAAAAGTTTATTTTAAAGTTTAAAAAACTACTTTTATTGCTGTGTAAATAGTAATTATACATTAAGAACCAGTATATATTAAAAACAAACAAAGAAACTTTAAAGATGGGTTAATGATGTACTTATCTAAATTTTCGCAACATGAAACTATTTTGATTTGATAAATTGTTTTTCTTGTTTATTTTTTTGGTTGGCGTCATGTGATATAATTCGGTAAAAATACTATGGATAATTAAGTACGCTTCTGTTAAATCGTAAGTTTATCGAAAATTTAATTATTCTTGAAACTATACCTTGCTGGTTCCCTTGATTTTGCCAGCCTTGAGGCTGTCCGCCGCCCCAACTCTGTTGGCCTCCCCAGCCTTGTCCTCCTCCACCACCGCCCTGATTCCAGCCCTGGGGACCGCCTCCGTAACCGCCTTGGCCACCGCCCCAGCCTTGTGGACCTCCAGCCCCTTGAATAACAAGTTAAAAGGATATTATTTTACGCCATATACATAGAACAAAACAGACATTCGTTTTCATTTTTGTGCTGATTATATTTTGCTTTCAATTAAAATTCCACTTTGCTGTTAGGAAGGTTGGAAAATACATTTTTGAAATGTTATGTCGTTTATTTACTCCAAACATTTTAAGATAGTGTATAAGTTGGTTATTGCAAAAAGTTTTTGTAAATTTTTTTGATCCGGTTTAAAATACAATTTTGGTAATATTTTTAGATAAACTTGGGCGATATAACCTAATTTTTTAATTTTGTATTAATAAAATAATTGAAAAGTGTGATAACAAACTAAATTATTTATAAGCTTTTATTCTACTAGTTAAACATTATTGTCATATCTCTAAACAAAATAATTAACATTATAATAATGAACGTTTTAGTAAATTTTCTATTTTCTTAATTAAGATGCTGCTTTGTTTATACAAACTGAGGTGTTTTCTAATAACCAACATTATTTTTTAAGTTTTTTTTAATTTAAAAAATAACCACTAAGGATGTGACCATAAAATCATTTTTTTGAATAAAACATGAAAAAAAATCCTTAAAATGAATTTCTTGATTTTGAACCAAATTGAAATTGCATGCAATATAATCATTTTTTTACTTACCGCCTCCATATCCTCCACCTCCTTGACCGTAACCTCCACCTCCATAGCCCCCTTGACCACCTCCGTAGCCACCACCTGAAAAATCGCCCAACGCTATTAAGCTCAAGCCAAGTTTAAAGCTTTTTATGTCCATTTTAAAAACTACTGCTAAGTACTGCAAAACACAAGTTTTTTCCTCTAATAAAATCCTAATAAATTACAAATATTATTTTAACAAATTAAATTTCATTTAGCTTTTTAAATCTTAATCATTTCAATTTTTTTCCACTAAAACATTTCCAGCCGTCTCCTGGCATATTATTCGGCTAAGGTTATACGCCAAATTGAAAGGGGTATTAAATCAAAATTAGCCGAGACAATTATGCTTTCCTGTTTCTGCAGTTTCTTCCTGCCACAGAAATTGTGTTATTAATTAAGAATTGTGTTATATAACAAAAATGAACTATATCCGTAAATCGTTGACCATGCATTCCACTCTTGTAGTCAGTGTAAACCATGAGCTCCATACCATCACGGAAGCTGGATAAAGTTGACGATCCGCATTGGCATAACGTAATTTATTGGAGCAAAGATGCCTAGCCTACCTTAGTTTTAATAGACATACAAATAAAATCAGAAGATACTAGCAGACCTGTGCACGGTCTGGAAATGCCCCCCCCGTTTTATTGGAGGATTTGCCCCCCCCCTCCCGTTTTATTGCCCCCACCCACCAAAAAATGAAAAAGTACCCTAAAAATATGACGCCATTTTTGACCTATGATGACGCCATCATCGCGAATTTTTTGCAGTTTTTAGCCTATTTCAATGTATTTTAAGCCATTTTAGACCTATTTTTACCTTATTTCCGCTTTTTTTGTCCCTTTTTTCCCTTTTCCCTTCTTTTTTTTCTCTTTTTTTGTCTTTTTCCCTGTTTGCCCCCCCCGTTTCAAAAAAGTTGCCCCCCCCCCCCGTTTTGGAATTGCCCCCCCCGTTTTAACCCCGGGGGGGGCAGTGCACACGTCTGTACTAGTGATGGGCGGAGCTGCAAAACCGCCGGAACATTAGAACCGGAACTGGATTTGAGATTTTCCAAAAATCTGGAACAGGAACCTGGACTCCAAATTTTGCTTAGAACATCCGGAACTGCCTATCAAACTGTAAAACCCCTGGAACACCGGAACCGGAATTGAAATTTTCTGAAAATCCGGAACAGGAACCGGAATTCCAAGTTTTGGCCGGAACATCCAGAACCCGGAATTGCCCATCGCTAGAAGATACCTTTTACTTTAAGACAACAAGGGATTTAAGGAGTATAGGACCTTTTCAGCAACAACATACATTTAGTATATATAAAACTAACTCCAAACTAGATCACCAAACAACTAGAAGAACTACTAATAGGGCTCATACAAGCAACTAAAAGATCGATTAACCTACGTGATGAATTGATATCAATCGCCTCCTAGACAAACGCTATACGAAATTACACAACATAAGGATTTTATATGGTAGCAACAGAAGCCGACCACAAAAATTCATTGTTAAATTGTTGGACACTGAGAACAGAACTCAAATGAAAGTTGTTTTGATTTTCTAAGGCCTTAAAATCTACTATCATGATTTGAATTATTCAAAAATGTAAAATTTGCCTGTGCCAAAAGCTACGGAGGTACTTTCCTGAGGTAGATCGTAGATGGCTCTAAATAAATTGAAAAAACAGGTGGATTACTTATTTAAATAAGTTATTTGATAAGACTTACCTTGCTGGTTCCAGCCACCGCCTTGGTTCCAGGCTCCGCCACCTCCTCCCTGATTCCAGCCACCTCCGCCTTGGTTCCAACCATTTCCTCCCCAACCGTCACCGCCGCCTACAATTGTC
>JASAMX010015480.1:0-15471 GCA_030248175.1 Microlaimidae sp. YZB2_3
ATGCTCTATTACCTGTAGTTAAACCTCTGTTCATGTGAAAAACGACAAGTTTTTTTCTAAGTTACGCATTAGGTACTGGGGTACTTGTGTAACACTTTTTTTCCTTACTGAATTACATATTAAGTAACTTTATTCAGTAATACACATTCTCTTGTGGTTATTTTTTTGGTTTAAATTATAATTCCTTACCTTTTTATAAATATTACTAATTTTCAACGGGAAGAGCGAAAAAATATCCTTACCACTAATTAGCAGCCATATGGCAACAATAAAAATATTTAAAAAAAAATAAAATGAAATAAATCTTGGGTGACGTGTGAGCGCTGCGGGATACTTTCAATAGACGGAAATTTATCAAAATCGAAACAGAAAAAAACTGTTTTTTATATGGAATACAATGAAGCTACAATCACTCCAAAAATTTAATGGGAGAAAAGACTAGTCTGGGTAACCTCGTAAAATTGTATGGAACCTGGAAAAACCATTTACAATGGTGTGGTTTTGTTGTTTAAAAATAAACCACCAATCCAGAAAAAACAAACACAAAACAAAAGTCCAAATAAAGCTAATTTCCAAAAAAATGGTTAAATCAGGTCTAACTAAAAAAATTTAAACAGAAGAAAAACACACTGTTTTATATGGTTCTTTCAGGTTCCATACAATTTTACGGAGTTACCCAGACTTAATTTTTGTATAGTATATTGCTTAAAATTACATTGAATTTTTGGATATAAAATTAATTGTATTCATATCATGAGGAGGCCATGACGTTTCATTTAAAATGAGTAAATTTTTTATAAATTTTTTTATATGTTTTATATCTTTAATAAATGACATTGAATTCAATGCATTAAAAGGCGGAAATTCTAGCAAAAGACGAAACAAAGTTTCGAAAAAAAGCCTTATATTAAATGGAATAGTATAAAACTACATAAGTCTAAAAACTAAATGCCAGAAAAGACTGAAACAAGTATCTTTAAAACCTGTAAATTAATAACAGATTTTGTGAAATTTTCAGAAAAACAAAACCGAATAAAAACAATACATGTAAAAGCTTTAGTTTGCGTTTTTTAACCATTAATAAAACTTGATTCACATAAATTTCTCTTAAAGTGGATTAACTTTTTACATGAGTTAACCAGCTGTAAATACAACAGTATTAGTTAAGTCACACGTCGTCAAAAGATACAAAAAAAGTATAACGCAAGCGTCACAGTAACCATAAAAAATTTCTGTCAAAATAAGTTATCGCATTGCGCATTAAATTTTGTAATTTATCATTATTTTCGTATAAAGCAAAACATACCGCCATATTAACGGCTTTTTAAAATCAAATATCAAGTTTTAAGTCCGAAAAACATTGAAAAATTCAGATTTAATATAAGGCGACTTTTTCTTTAATGTTTCTATTTATTACATAAAACAAATTAGCTGTCAATGTATTTGTTAAATTAAAAGTCGCCTTATATTAAATCTGAATTTTTCAATGTTTTTCGGACTTAAAACTTGATATTTGATTTTAAAAAGCCGTTAATATGGCGGTACGTTTTGCTTTATACGAAAATAAAGATAAATTACAAAATTTAATGCGCAATGCGATAACTTATTTTGACAGAAATTTTTCATGGTTACTGTGACGCTTGCGTTATACTTTTTTGTATCGTTTTGATGACGTGTGACTTAACTAATACTGTGGTATTTACAGCTGGTTAACTCATGTAGAAGTTAATCCACTTTGAGAGAAATTTATGTGAATTAAGTTTTATTAATGGTTAAAAAACGCAAACTAAAGCTTTTACACGTATTGTTTTTATTCGGTTTTGTTTTTCTGAAAATTTCACTAAATCTGTTATTAATTTACAGGTTTTAAAGAGACTTGTTTCAGTCTTTTCTGGCATTTAATTTTTAGACTTATGTAGCTTTTATACAATTCCATTTAATATAAGGCTTTTTTTTCGAAACTTTGTTTCGTCTTTTGCTAGAATTATAATGTGTAATATAGCTTAACTTTTTTGCAGTGATTTTAAACAAATTATAATTTTTTTATTGTTTTAGCTTTATTCGGGGATAAATCGTTTTTCCCGGTTTTTAGTTCATAGAATTTTTCAAGACTACTTGTACACATTTAGCAATACCGTTATCATGTCCCCGATCCTTTTCCTGAAAAACACAAGCGCATACCCGTGTGGCTAATGTATGCGTTTTTAAATTACAAGTGCGATCAAAAGGAGTTGAGGGCTAAAAAAAGTAGAAAGAAATGAAGGCCAAGTCACCTGAAGATAACAAAATTATTACTAATTAAGATATTTCTATATTTTTATGTATTTACTAAGTGTAAAAGTATTTAAAATATATTTATAATTATAATGTATTTACTAAGTGTACTAAGTGTATAATTAAAATATAAGATATTTTTATGTATTTACTGTTTTAAAATAAGTGTTTTAAATATTATACTACCTGATTTTTTTAAATATTATATTTTTCATATGTGTAAAATATGCAAAGTATAGTTCCACAGCGTTACGAACTCAAGGTGAAAAATACACATTAATATTAAAAAACAATTTTTTTGGTGGGGGGACTGGTGGGACTAGTTGAAGGGGTTTGAAGCCATATCAAATTTAAAAAAAACCTTGTATAATAATAAAAAAACTAGCCTTGAAAAATGCTCTAAGAATAGAGCAGGAAAAAAGGGCGATATTTCCCCGGGCGTATGTTTAGACAGAAAAGATGTGGACTAGGCTGAGATGGACATTAAGTGGACTATAGGAAATTTGCATTTGGTTTGGGCAGCTGCTCACTAAATAAAAATTTCTACCATATGATAATGATTTGTTTATAAATTGATCTAATCACACAGCATTGTTGCATTTTTTTTAGTTTGATGAAATGTCAATTTAAAAAATCATACTCACAGCAATCTTATATATGTGTGTGTAAGAAACAACTATAAATTAGAAAAAGTGGCGATTTCGTGCTTGTCAAAGATTGTTGTGAGTATGATTTTTTAAATTGACATTTCATCAAACTAAAAAAAAATGGAACAGTGCTGGGTGATTAGATCAATGTATAAACAAATCATTATTATATGGTGGAAATTTTTATTTAGTGAGCAGCTGCCCAAACCAAATGTGAATTTCCTATAGGCACCTTGCACTGAAACTTAAAATAAACATAAGATATAGAACACACAAACATTGCACCTTTACGGAAAGTATCGTAATCATGCAAATGTTTTTTTTAAAAACAGACGAAAGGCGAAAGACGAAACCCTGGGGTGTTTAATAATGACATCACACTGATTATGTATATTGATTTATATTAGAAATTATCTGTTTTAAAACTGTAATTAGGATTTGCATGTAAAAATAAAAAAATATATGGCAACAGATGTTATTATAAGCCGGTTATTTCCCGTCAATGCCGCCACTAATCAATAATCAGGGAACATTTGCGGTATATTCCCTACAGGCTCAATGTTTGTGTGTTCTATATCTTATGTTTATTTTAAGTTTCAGTGAAAGGTGGCTATAGTCCACATAATGTCCATCTCAGCCTAGCCCACATCTTTTCTGTCTAAACATACGCCCAGAGAAAAATCGCCCCTTTTTCCTGCTCTATTCTTAGAGCATTTTTCAAGGCTAGTCTACCACTTTTTTTGAATTAAATTAAAAAATAGCCTAATAAACTATAGTTTTAGCTGCGCAATGACATATGTTTATAATCATTCCGTTGCCGAGATATAATTTTTGAAATAAAAAATAACAATAAGAAGAAGATGAATTTAAATTACAAAATTTACCCACGGTGTTTAATTATAGTTAGTGCGGTACAGTTGCGCTCCAGACAAAGTTTACCTACCTTCTCTAAATATAGTTGCACGATGCCGTGCACCAATGATTGCAATTATAATAAAGTAAAAATAATAATAAGAAGAAGATGATGAACATGAATTACAAAATTTACTCACGTTCTCTAAGTTGGCGCGGTGCCGTGGGTTAAATTGCAGTGTGGCACCCCCGCACCACCGATGATTACCGGCGCGTGGCGCTCCGGCGCCACCAACGCTTATTATTATTTTTTAATAAATAAAACTTTAAATTAATTTTGTCATCAGTAATGCAAGATTTAAAAAAATCAGTAATGCAAGATTTAAAAAAGTACTCTGTTGTTTTCGCCGTCTTTCGCGCGATTGAAGCAGATGGCGCTGAGAACTGGTTCTGTTTTTGCCACCAATTAAAACCGGTCTGCTTTTTTTGTGCGGTTTCTATGAGGGGATGTTGGTTGTCTGCTCTGTACAATCTTTAATGTTGCCAAAAGGCTGTTATTGTACGGTTGGGAGTTTTTATTTATCTATTTTTCAAATTTTTTATTTTGATCAATAAATCGATAACAAGGACCTAAATGAAAAAAGTGCTTCCTAAGAAACTATCGTAATTCCTTTTTCTTTCTAATGAGCCCATGTATATTTTTGATCAATCAGTAACGAATGAGGAATTTTTGGATTAATCAGTAACGAAAGGCTAAATCGCCCCGTGGCGCTCCCCCACCACCCATGATATAACTGAAAAATTAAGAACTAACAAAACTGCCAAGAAGCAAAAAATTGAAAGAATAGTTGCCTACTTTCCATAAACTTTACCAACATATGTTTAAACAAATATTTTTAACACAGTTTTTCTAACAACTTTTTTATAAAAAAACTTTTAAAAAAATTTAAAACTTTTAGGTATCTTAGGGGTATTTTTAGTATTTTCAAAATTATCGAATGAAGTCTATTTGGCAGATATTAAAATATGCGAATTATTGTCAAAATGCAAAAAATAATTTTTCTCATGGTAAGATGTCCGACTAAGGAAATTGTGTAGTATAGAATATTAGTGAGATAAGGATGTCTGACCTAAGCTTAGGGAATCGGTATAAGATAAGGCTTTCTTGTTTTATATTTTGATAGATTTAAGAACTACTTTTAATTCATCGATGAAAGTGACACAAGCGCCTGTAAGAACTAAGAACAATTACTAATGCGATAAAGTATCAACTCTAATATGTAATTCATATTTTTTTCCTAAAAACCCTTCCACGATCTTGATTGAGCTTAAAAACTACTTCAACAACTAGTGTAATGATTAAATAGGTTAAATTTTTGTAGGCGGTCTAAATAATAAGTGTTTTTGTTGTTTTTTAACATTGTAGCTTTTATGTAGTGTAATAATGTTATAAATGCAATAATACAAAATTTTTTGTAATGTAGGTGCGTGTTTTATAACCGTAATCTTTGCAACAATAAACTAATTCCAGATTATTTTGTTTTACAAACTTAGTGAGCACAGTCAACTGCAATACATTTAATTCGCCCAGGTATGTCAAATAATGGAATCCTACTTATATTAAAAATGCCCCCCTGTTAAATTCCTCCTCCACCCGTTGAGCATTGCACAGGTCTACGCATATTCAAATTTAAGATTACGATGTGAATAATTCGAAATCAAAATAATTAACAAGAAAATGTAGATGCACAAAAATTTGTATGCTTTAGTTCACATACTACCTTTTAAAAATCCAAATAAAAGGCACTAACAAGAATGCGCAAACAAACTTGTTCATAACTAACAAGTTAGTTTTTGTGGTCATTTCTGTAAATGCTTCCATGCCAGCCATGAAAAATTATCATAACTTTTAAAATTAATCGTTTCGTAAAAAAGCATTCATATACGTACACCGTAAAATCAACTGACTTAACAATTCTATTCACAAAAATCTGTATTGATGCTTGTTTGTTGTACAAATGTGTCGAAATCATCTGTTTAAATAATTTCCATTATTTTACTATAAAACAGCAAACACCTGTAGTGTATGGCTTGATGTATATTTTATTTAAATCTCCAGGTGGTGAATACTCTTTTGTTAAATATTTTTAAAAAAATTACAGCTTGAGCAGGTGCAGTAAAAATTTACCTATATAAGTTGAAACTCGCCGTTTAAAAATCACAAATTTCTGTAAATTTCTTAGCATTTTTTATTATCATAAAATAGAAAAAAAACAAGATGAACCGCCTTCTTTTGTTTTTCGTGGGACTGTGTGTCCTGAATATAATTGGCGCCATGGTGAGTTATTTTAATTTTTAAAATATTATAAATTATAAATAATTTATAATAATTTTTAATTGTTATAAATTATTAAACATATTAAAAATAAATTGGCGCAATGATTATTTTACGATTTCACGTTCACTTATTAAAGGTCGTATGTATTTTTAATGTCAATATTGGTGCCTACAGAAAAATTTGGAAACTATTAGAATGCTCAAATGAGCGATTACTAATAGAACAAACTAGAAGAACGAACAAACAAACAAAGATTACTACATAGCTATATACTCTCTAAAAGTTGTTAGTGGTTTTATTTTGTATTTTCATTAAGTAATTAAACAAGAAAGCCCCACGAATAAATTTTATTAAAAAATCATAGAAAATGAATTCTCTTTAAAAGAACTGTTTTTTAATGATTTTTAAATGAACTTTACTCATGGGGTTTTTAAACTATTAACAACTTTTAGAGAGTATAATATGTTAATCAAAAGGAGAAATCTGCACTGAATGAATGGCACATAAGGGTAAAATAATATTAAAATTCTTGCTAAAAACAGACCTTCGTCAGGATTTTAATGTTAGTGGATAAAAATGTTTAAACTTTAAAACCATGAATATTTACGCTGGTCAAAATACATTTCTCTTAACAGGACTAATTGTATAGCAAAGAAAGAACCTGATAATTTCTTAGTAAAATTAGTTTTTAAAATGCGGTTTTATTTTGTACTCAATATTTTAAAATTAGCTTTTAAATTTACGAAAATGATGGCAATTTTTTATAGTTTAGTAATTTATTTTATGTTTGTTGGAAAATGAAAAACAAAAAAAGAAAATGTAATTTATTACATATCCGAATGCTAATTCACTTATATTTTTAAAAAAGTGAAGTTATTTCAAATTAAAATCTGTTTAAAGATTTTATGCAATAATCTTTAATTGTTCAACTTGTCGCTTCCTGATAGCCCTTGGGTTTAGTCGACATATTTTCTGTCAAAACAAATGCCCCTGATGAAATCGGCCCTTTTTCCTATTTTATTCTTACAACATTTTTTAGGGTTGTTTTTAATAATAAATAAAGTAAAAATAACAAAATTATTCTTATTTTTAAAGTTTAACAAAATTCTGCGTGTTTGTGAGTGTGTTTCTGAATTTACAAGGAAACAAACGATATTAAGAGGTTTATGACGATAAAGCTCTCCTTATAATGTTTATCTTTGGTATTCTTTAAACAATTTATTTTTGTAGCCTCGCATGAAGAGACAAGCAGAAGAAGAATACGGCGGGGAATATGAAGGAGAATATGGTGAAGAATATGGGGAAGGAGAATATGGTGAAGAGTATGGGAAGGGAGAATACAAAGGAGAATATGGTGAAGAATATGGAGAATATGGGGAAGAATATGGAGATTATGGAGAATATGAAGGATATGAAGATTATGAAGATTATTATGGGGAATATGAAGAGTATGGATGCGAGGAAGAAGGTCATCATGGACATCACGGGCATCATGGACCACCTAGACCTCATGGACCTCCCGGACCTCCAAGACCACGTGGACCACCTGGACCACCTGCGCCTCTCAGAAAGTTGGCTCAGAAACTCAAAAACTCTGGAGCTCCTCCACGTGGTGGTCTTAAAAAAGTCGCCGGAAAAGCAATACAACTACTCAAATCTCGTAAAGCTAATAATGGGCCTGTTGAAAAACGTTCTTGTAAGTTTTTTTGAAAAATTTAGAAAATAAATAAAATAATTTACCCTTGTTTTCGCGCTTACAAAATCTGAAGTCCCTCTAGGGCTGACACTCTAAGGTGTGACACTTGTGTTTAACAAACGCGGCCATGCCAAAGACAACCAGTGGACGGACGGGTGTCATTGTGACGGACGGGTGTCATTGTGACGGACGGGTGTCATCGTGACAGACGGGTGTCATCGTGACGGACGGGTGTCATCGTGATGGACGGGTGTCATCATGACGGACGGGTGTCATCGTGATGGACGGGTGTCATTGTGACGGACGGGTGTCATCGTGACAGACGGGTGTCACAATAAATGCTTTGAAAACCATGTTTCTAAACATATTTTGTCTTGCTGGCTGACTTTCGAAAACTTTTACAATTTAATACCCTGCCGTACTTTTTTTAAAACTCAAATAAGCGACAAAAAACAGATGCTGCGTGAAAACCAGAATAAATAACACAAATATATTATTATGCTAGTATAAAATCACATTCATACAAATTTAAATAATTTAAAACCTCTTTTAATATAAAAAACCGCGAAAACAAATTAAAAAGTTAAATTTGTATTAATTTGTCATAAAATAAATTAAAAAATAGAAAAAAATATGCCCACAGTTACTTAAAAGGACTATTTGTTTAAAAAATAACCAGGAACAAAAAAATTTCCAGTTTAGTTCAAAAATGATGGCGCCCGGAAAAAATACATTCTGCAAAATATCTTCGGAAAGAATATCTTCTGAAAGACTTTTAAATTCTCAACTAAAGAAAACTTTTTATTTCCTAATGCTAAGTGAACCCTTAAAATTAAGCTAAAACGACATAAAAAAGTTTAACCTTCCCTCCAAAATCTTTTTTCCTTGTTTATTAAAAAAAGCTTTAAAAGTTTTTTATAATACTGAATAATTTACTGCTGAAAGAAGATATTTTTTCCGAAAGATATTTTGCAGAAGGTATTTTTTCCGGACACAAAAATGATACGTGAAAGAGCAAAAGGATATGACATGCAAATGTGCACAATTGTAGTTTCTCTAAAATAAGTATTAGTTATTTCATTCGGGTTTTTTTTCATGTAAAAAGATAAAGAAATGAAATTAAACATTAATGTTTGTGTTAGAAATATGCCTAGGCAGAAAAAAACACAACTAATGAAGGGTTCGAACTTAGGACCATCAAATACGTATCCAAAGACCATCCAACGCGCTGCCGTAATTATAAATGAGTTGCCTAAAAGCGTAATATAAACGGCTGTTTGTAACCATCGATGTTTTCAGGCAATATTTTTGTTTTCTTGGTGTTTTGGGGAATTTTTTAAAATAATGTAAACTGAACTTTATTTTGCATTAAAATGCCGACAAATCTGCGGTATTTTTTTGTAAAAAATGTATTAGATTGTGTTCAGTTTAATTGTATTTTTTATTTTAAAAAATTACAAGATATGCATTTGTTGTGTTCTTTACAATCCTTTAATTTGTAAAATATAAAATATATTCAAGGTTTTTAACGATTTATTCCAAAATTCTTTGTCATTTTGTTTTGATTTTGGGGATTTTTTCTATTTGCCACTTTATTATTATTTTTTTAAGAAAAGGAAGAAGGCTGAATAAACACATCCAGTAAACATTTATCCCCCTTCGCTCGGTACTCAAAATAACACATGAATAAGTGTAGAAAAAATCCATTAAAACCTTAAAAGATGTTTCAAAAAAAGCAAATAATTCTGTCAAACTACATTTCTTTAAAACTAAGTGACTTATGCTCTCACTGTAAAGCATATTCTTTTTATTTATGCATTACATCTATATTATTTTCTTGAGAATGTTGAGCTAAGTGTTTGGAAGCCAGCCAAGAAGATTAAATAGATATCTTTAGAAACATGGTTTTCAAACTATTTATTGTGACACCCGTCCGTCACGATAACACCCGTCCGTCACGATGACACCCGTCCGTCCGCTGATTGTCTTTCGCATGGCCGCGTTTGTTAAACACGAGTGTCACACCTTTGTCCCGGATTATCGTATTATCCACCTTTGCTATAATATAAACTGTTTATATTATAGTTTAGCCGTTTATTTGTTTAAAAATTGTTTCCCCTAAAAGATTTTTCTTGGTTTTGTGGTGTCTTTTTTTATTTTTTCCCTCCTGCTTTTTAACAACATAATATAAAATTTTTCCTAAACCTTCCACTCCAAAGAAATAATCTTTGTGTTAACTTGTTTTTCTGTAACTGAAATTCTGAACGAAAATCTAATATATAACGAGTTTTTGCGTAAATTTTAACACATTCGTTGATTCTTAGTTTCAATTGTCATATTCTTAAATTTTACGTATTTTTGTAGATGACTACTACTACTACGGAAACTACGGACCACCAAGTGGACCTCCACCACAAGGTATTTTTTTAAATGTAAAGTTTTTTTAACCGTAAAAACATTTGATAATAAACGCATTTAAAGTATGACACCAATACACAAAAATAAATAACAAACTGATCCAATCTCTTTATGTTCTAGCTTTCTATTTAGTTTTTTAATTTTATTTTTTTTAACCTTAAAAATTTAGCAAATATTAAAAAAACTGTGGGTCAGGTGTCCCAAAACGAAATTAAAACTTGTTATAAAATAATTGAGTTTCACTTTTTTTCTCAAAATTAGGAGTAATAATAAAACAGAACTTGTATTCCACAAAATTTTAAGCGTGGTTTTAAAATGCTGTTTGTTTGGTTAAAGATTTTTATGTGTGTGAATTTTTTGTCTTAAACAGAAAAACTTAGTTTTTTAAAATGTAAAAAATGTTAAAATCGCGAAAACTGTTAAAAAATATATTATGATTTTAGTACCTCAAATTTAAAAAAAAATCACTAATAGTCATTTAATTTTCGATGAATTTTCACTTTGTTGCAACTGATCGGACCTATATTTTTGTTATGCTTATAGGTAATTAATTGATTTATAAATTTAGAAAAAATATTTTATAATATTTGTATATACGTAAAGGTTAAAGTATTATTTAAAAAGTGTAAAAATATAACTTTGTATGATTTTTCAGCAAATAGTTTTTCAAATTACCTATGTATGCCACGATTATTTGTAGGACCAAGCGGACCACCACCAAGTGGCCCACCTCCAGATGGACCAAGTGGCCCACCCCCAAGCGGTCCACCTCCAAGTGGATCTCCACCCCCAGAAGAATAAGAACTTGAACCAGGTTCAAATGGAATCATTCCTCCTGGACCTAGCAGACCACCACCACACCAAAACTCTTATTATTAAAAAATTATTATTAATGAATTTTTAAGAACCTGTGAAACTTTTAGTTGTGTTTTGTAACAGTTTAAATAAAACATTATAAAATATATTTAGGCTTTGCAGTCTTATGTAGATATTGCTGAAGACCGTTTTCTAACACGGAAGTGGGGTATTAATGAAATGTTCTGGCGAGAGAGAGCGCAATATATGCATAAGTTGGCAACACCGTTAATACTATTTTATACCTATATTTAAACTTTACAAAATATAACACCTTTTCAACTTAATTCATGTTGATGGTTTATTTTTAATGTCAAATAGAAATTGTTCCAGTATTGATTTATTCATACTAGTTTAAAATAACACTAAATAAAACCTTAGATTCAAAACTTTTAAACAATAGTACAATTTTAAATTTAGCACACATATAGTAACCGATTTTCAAACAATCATTATTGCTGTATCACAATCTATTGTAACTAGTAATAATAACGTTGTATGGTATTATATTTGAATAATACCAACAGTAAATTTAAAATAAGTAGGGAGTCCCACGATGGTTAAAACCCTTCTATTTAAACCGAAGTTGTTCGTTGATAAAGATCATAACAAAACTATGATTAGAATTAAGCACTTTTAGCCAATTAGCGCTTTGAAAAAAGTAGTCTCCAATGAACGTAGAGATCTCAAAATTTTAGCTCCTCCCACAACCATTCCTACAGAGCAAAACCCTTATGACGTGATCATGACTACAGTCCTGGTCTCGTGTAAAGCCCATTTCAAACAAATTATTGTTCGGAACGTTTTGCCGTTCGACACAGCGTTTGAAAGAAAAAAGCGCGCAAGAATGAAAAATGTTAGTCGCGTATTTCCTATACACAGGGCGCGCTGATTTGCGGCCGTTAATAAAACACGCGAGTGTTAAACATTATTAACGCACATTAAGTTATTATATATATATATATATATATATATATATATATATATATATATATATATATATATATATATATATATATATATATATATATATATATAATATATATAATATAATATATATTATTTATAAATTTATCTAAATAAATTATATTATATAATATATATAATAATGAATGTGCGTTAATAATGTTTAACACTCGCGTGTTTTATTAACGGCCGCAAATCAGCGCGCCCTGGTATAGGAAATACGCGACTAACATCTTTCATTCTTGCGCGCTTTTTTCTTTCAAACGCTGTGTTGAAAAGTGCAAAACGTTCCGAACAATAATTTGTTTGAAATGGGCTTTACACGAGACCAGGACTGTAGTCATGATCACGTCATAAGGGTTTTGCTCTGTAGGAATGGTTGTGGGAGGAGCTAAAATTTTGAGATCTCTACGTTCATTGGATACGCTTTTTTCAAAACGCTAATTGGCTAAAAGTGCTTAATTATTAATCATAGTTTTGTTATGATCTTTATCAACGAACAACTTCGGTTTAAATAAAAGGGACTTAACCATCGTGGACTCCCTACTTATTTTAAATTTACTGTTGGTATTATTCAAATATAATACCATACAACGTATATTATTACTAGTTACAATAGATTGTGATACAGCAATAATGATTGTTTGAAAATCGGTTACAACTATATGTGTGCTAAATTTAAAATTGTACTATTGTTTAAAAGTTTTGAATCTCTAAAGGTTTTATTTTAGTGTTACTTTAAACTAGTATGAATAAATCAATACTGGAACAATTTCTATTTGACATTAAAAATAAACCATCAACATGAATTAAGTTGAAAGGTGTTATATTTGTAAAGTTTAGTATAGGTATAAAATAATATTAACGGTGTTGCCAATTTATGACCATATATTCGCTTCTCTCTCGCCAGAACATTTCATTAATACCCCACTTCCGTGTTAGAAAACGGTCTTCAGCAATATCTACATAAGACTCCAAAGCTTAAATATATTTTATAATGTTTTAGTTAAACTGTTACAAAACACAACTAAAAAGTTTAACAGGTTCTTAAAAATTCATTAAATAATAATTTTTTAATATATAAGACTTTTAGTGGTGTGGTGGTGTACTGCTAGGTCCAGGAGGGAATGATTTCCATTTGAACCTGGTTCAAGTTCTTATTCTTCTGGGGGTGGAGATCCACTTTGGAGAAAGTGGACCGCTTGGGGGTGGGCCACTTGGTCCATCCTGAAGGTGGGCCACTTGGTGGTGGTCGCTTGGTCCTACAAATAATCGTGGCATACATAGGTAATTTTGAAAAACTATTTGCTGAAAAATCATACAAAGTTATATTTTTACACTTTTTAAATAATACTTTAACCTTTACGTATATACAAAATATTATAAAATATTTTTTCTAAATTTATAAATCAATTAATTACCTATAAGCATAACAAAAATATAGGTCCGATCAGTTGCAACAAAGTGAAAATCCATCGAGAAATTAAATGACTATTAGTGATTTTTTTTTAAATTTGAGATTACAAAAATCATAATATATTTTTTAACAGTTTTCGCAGATTTTAACATTTTTTTACATTTTAAAAAACTAAGTTTTTCTGTTTAAGACAAAAAATTCACACACATAAAAAATCTTTAACCAAACAAACAGCATTTTAAAACCACGCTTAAAATTTTGTCGATTACAAGTTCTGTTTTTTTCTATTACTCCTAATTTTGAGAGAAAAAGTGAAACTGAGATTATTTTATAACAAGTTTTAATTTCGTTTTGGGACACCTGACCCACAGTTTTTTTAATATTTGCTAAATTTTTAAGGTTGAAAAAATTAAAATTAATAAGAACTAAATAGAAAGCTAGAACATAAAGAGATTGGATCAGTTTCGTTATTTATTTTTGTGTATTGGTGTCATACTTTAAATGCGTTTGATTATCAAATGTTTTTACGGTTAAAAAAACTTTACATTTAAAAAAATACCTTGTTGGTGGAGGTGCCCACTTTGAGCTGGTCCGTAGTTTCCGTAGTAGTAGTAGTCATCTACAAAAATACGTAAAATTTAAGAAAATGACAAATTGAAAAAGACTAAGAATCAACGAATGTGTTTAGAAATTTACGCAAAAACTCGTTATATATTGAGATTTTCGTTCAGATTTTAGTACCAGAAAAAACAAGTTAACACAAAGATTATTTCTTTGGAGTGGAAGGTTTAGGAAAAATTTTTATGTATGTTGTTAAAAAGCAGGAGGGAAAAATAAAAAAAGACACCACAAAACCAAGAAAAATCTTTTAGGGGAAACAATTTTTTAAACAAAAAAACGGAAACTATAATATAAACAGTTTATATTATAGCAAAGTTGGATAATACGATTAACCGGGACACAGGTGTGACACTGGTGTTTACCAAACGCAGCCACGCGAAAGACAAATCAGCGGACGGACGGGTGTCATCGTGACGGACGGGTGTTATCGTGACGGACGGGTGTCACAATAGATCATTTTTAAAAACCATGTTTCTAAAGATATGTATTTAATCTTCTTGGCTGGCTTCCAAACACTTAACTCAATATTCTCTAGAAAATAATATAGATGTAATAGCATAAATAAAAAGAATATGCTTTACAGGTGAGAGCATAAGTCAGGCCTTAAATTTTGAAAGAAAATGTAGTTTGACAGAATTAATTTGCCTTTTTTTGAAACATCGGTTAATAAACTTTTTTCTTACACTTATTCATGTGTTAGCTTTTGGATTACGAGCGAAGGGGGATAAATGTTTACTCGAATGTGTTTATTCAGCCTTCTTCCTTTTTTTTAAAAAAATAATAATAAAGTGGCAAATAGAAAATCCCCGAAATCAAAACAAAATACCAAGAAATTTGGAATAAATCGTTAAAAACCTTGAATATATTTTATATTTTACAAATTAAAGGAGTTGTAAAGAACACAACAAATGTATCTTGTAATTTTTTAAATAAAAATATAATTAACCTGAACACAATCAATACATTTTTTACAAAAAAATACCGCAGATTTGTCGGCATTTTAATGCAAAATAAAGTTCAGTTTACATTATTTTAAAAAAATCCCCAAAACACCAAGAAAACAAAAATATTGCCTGAAAACATTGATGGTTACAAACAGCCGTTTATATTACGCTTTTAGGCAACTCATTTATAATTAATGCAGCGCGTTGGATGGTTTTTTGGATACGTATTTATGGTCCTAAGTTCGAACCCTTCATTAGTTGTGTTTTTTTTGCTGAGGCATATTTCTAACACAAACATTAATGTTTAATTTCATTCTTGTTCTTTTAACATGAAAAAAAAACCCGAATGATAACTAATACTTATTTTAGAGAAACTACAATTGTGCACATTTGCATGTCATATCCTTTTGCTCTTTCACGTATCATTTGTGTCCGGAAAAAAT
>JASAMX010015484.1:0-13195 GCA_030248175.1 Microlaimidae sp. YZB2_3
AGAATTATTTTGGGGTTTTATAATACTAGAATTATAACCGGACATGTTATACTATACTATACTATGCTAGAATTGAAGCCGAGCGATATATGTTATACCATACAAGAATTAAAGGTTTATTACTAGCATACTAAAATAATTCTAGTATAGATTTTATACTATAATTAATTCGAGTAAACTAAAATTATTTATGAAAATTAAAGCTATAAATGTCGTTGAAAACCCAACATAGGTTATTATTTGGCAAAATTTATCAAATTTAGTCAACATGTATATGTTTTTACCAACCCATCCTTTTTTGTGTCTTCTAGATGTGGATTATAGCGCAAACCATATTATTTTTTCACCAACTTTAGTGTGATGATTTTTTTAAAATGCCACTCCTGGTTTGCATGGGTTTCGAAGTTTTGTAGCACCTGATTCCCGAAAATGTATTTTTTGTGTGTTTTTTTTTTCAAAATGAGTTGGTAACAATAATGATGCAACTTATTTAATGTAAATTGAGATGTAAAAACTTCCCTTTCTGGTAAAAAAAATTGGGTTTCGTTGTTTTGTTTGTTTTTTGTTTGTTTTTTTTCAACGGCAAAACTCGGTAAATGGAAACGAAACTACAAGAGGAAAAACGACAATAGTAAAAAGTTATTTATACCAATGGCTAAGATAAATTTTCAATAATTATTTTAGTACTAGAGCAGGCTAAATACTGGTACCACTGTTTGCAGATATTGTAACATATACTAACATAAAAATATTTAAGTCTAGAATAAACAACTTTATTTTTGGGAAATTTTAAAAGTTTGATCGAGACATTAAGGATCCTTTGGGCCCTGTGTCTACTTTTCTGTTATTTTACATTTTAAATGACTTATCTAAAGTATCAAAATATTTTTTTTTCATTTTATATTATTATATCATTTTTTTACGTTCTGTTGTGGTCTAGAGTAGTTTATTTTCCTTTGGATGTATTCTCGTGTATAAATAAAAATTTTTTCAAAATCATTAGCGGATCAGAAAAATTAAAAAATTTTTTAAAAGCCAAAAAAATTAAAAATTTTTGAGTTATTTTCAGGTTAAAAAATATAATCACAAACCCGATCATCTAGAGGACTGTACCTTTAATGAAGTATTTTTAGCTATAAAGTGCCACCGTCCACTAAGATTCCTAAAAACACAATGGGTGCTCTGCTCCAGCAATATTATTAAGTTTAAAGATCATATTTTGTTATTTGCATTTTCATGACCCGGGATCTGTCACCATCTTCTCACAGATCAATAGTAAATCTCTCTAAACTCACTTAATGGTTTCGAAATTTTTATAAGTGCACAAAAACGCCGATCGGAACGTTTTAATTAAAAATCATTAAAAAGGTTTTTAATAGTTTTACCGTTACTGGTTTGGCATTTAATGATATCAAACCAGTAATTAAGGTTTAGAATTTTTAACGGTTTCTTAGGTTTTTAATGGTTTTTACTTTTACTAGTTTTGATCATTTTTAGCAGGTTTGATACTTACTGCTATTAAAAACAGTAACTGAGGGTTTTAATTGGTTACTTTTACTATTATTTGGTCATTTGAAGCATAATTATCTGATAAAACATAATTAGCATATGATTTTTTAATATTTCGACAGCAAACAAACATTATATAATTCACATAAAATATAAACCAAGCAGAAAAAGTAACAAACGCAAAATCTTTTAAGATTTTACGGCTTTTAATAAATAATTTCGAAACAAAGGTTTTTACCTCACATATTTAAAAAGATTAATTCAAACCGCTTAAACAACACAATTTTTTAAGAATTAAAAAATAACAAACAATTTCGGCCAGGTTATTTGTAGCTGCGAATAGGCTGGTACAGTTTTTACAGCTAAGAGTCTTTGTTCGTATTTAGAATCTGGATATAAGTATAAACGTAACATATTAAGAATTCACTTTGCACATAGATAAAAAGGTACAATGGCTTATCCTAAAAATTCTCGAAAAGTTCAAAAGAAGTTCAATTGATAATAATTATAAAATTCTTACATTTATTTGATTAATCATAAATCAATTAATTAAATCCAAAGCAAACCAATAAGTGCATTTTCCAGTCAAAAAACTGCTGCAAAAACCCTAACTCCCAAGTAGAAGCAAACTAAATATAGCTTCGAACAAGGAAGTTAAAGTCCGTGCATACACACACGTCCATTTTCGCAAATTTCGTTCGTACATTTTGCCATTTAAGATTTATATTTGACATATATTTTCATTTTAATAAATAGGATAAGTGAAAAAAATATTCATATCATTTACAATTAAATTGATTCATAGTTTTTTTAGATTTGTCGAACAAAAAAGTTTTTCAAATATTGACAAAAAATTTTTCAGCCGCCGTTCACTAAGAACCTCTATTACAATGATAAAAATCACATCTCGTTTTGGGATCATAAAAATAATAATTTAGTGATCATACGTGTTTAAAATAATAATTTACTGATTTGTACGATGTTGCCACTTAAATTTTCGACTGGTTGCTTTGAAAGTCATGCAAATCATTAAACCCTTAATTATTGGTTTACTGAAATAACATGTTTCAGTAATTATTGTTTTTTTAACAATAATAGCAATATAAGTAAACGGTTGACTGGTTATTTTAAAACCACTAAGTCAGTTTAGACAGTACAAGCATATTATCAGCAAAATAGAAAGATGGTTCTGTAATAGTGTTGTAAAAAATAGGGTAATGCATTTAATTTCGGCACTTTTCCCAATTGGGCATTTTTGATTTTGGACTATATTTTTGGTAATCCTGGACGGAATACGACGTTTAATAGCTCAAATGAGAGCTAATTATACGTAGATGACTGTCGTAAGGTTTTTATTTGTTATGTTATGATATTTTTATGTGAAATTGTGTCATTTATAAAAAATAAAATTGTTACTCGTTTTTAGAACATGGGCATTTCATGATTACGCAATAAATTGGTTTAAAAATTAAACTGTCCTAGTAAAATTTAGTCTATTTTTAGAATTTTTAGTGCCCGTGGTTCTACGTTGCGTCTGTGGTGAGCAATCGTTATAAAATAAAATAGTGTAATTTCGGCACACATATTGCTGCAGGTAAAACGGGTTGAATTAAGTGGTCGGATGTTAAATTGAAGTTGTAAATAGTTAAAACACAACGTTGAAATGTGTAGGGGTCATAGAACTGCTTTTAAACTCGATTAAGGAGGTCTTTTTAAAATGTGCCGAAATTAAATGCACTACCCTATTGATTTTGGATTATTTTAAGTAAAGGTAAAAGTAATTTGAAAAATTTTAATTTAAGTAAAGTAAGAAAGAGTAAAAGTAATTTGTGATTTTTTTAATTTAAGTAAAGTAAAAGTAAAAGTAATGGTCATAATTTTATTTAAGTAAAGTAAACGTAAAATCTATTTTTTTAAGTAAAAGTAACAGTAAAAATATAATAAAAGTAATTTTGAAACGGAGCAAAACACCGGTTTTGGAGCTCCAGAGCTCCGTTCCAAAGTTTTTTTTGCTAATTTTACGTATAAATCATCATTTTAAAAAGTTTTTTGGTCAAAATAAATGGTTTTAGCGGGTTAGCGGCCTAAAAAATTATCTTCTGCTATTTACTTTACAACAAGCCCATAGGAAATCTACCTATTGAAATTACTTAAATTTTACTTAAATTAATTTAAGTATTTGCAGTCGAAAATCCGAGTGAAAGTAAAATTAATTGAAATTTTAAAATTCGAGTAAGAGTAAAAGTAAAAGTAATTGAAATTTCAAAACCGAGTAAAAGTAAAAGTAATCCAAAATCCGTTACTTTTATTACTTTAAGTAAAAGTAACTTTTTACAACACTATTTTGTAATAAAACTTTTAAATTTTAATACAAAAATAATGCAAAATCATGGGTGGCGCGGGAACGCCACGGGGCGATTTAGCCCCGTGGCGCCGCGCCAACCATTATTAGAGAACGTGGGTAAAATTTGAAATTCAGAACTTTCTTCTTTTTCTTCTTTTTCTTCTTCTTCTTCCCTTCTTCTTCTTCTTCTTATTATTATTATTATTCCAACGCTCCATCCTTAAAAGCAATATTCCTCATTCGTTACTGATTGACCAAAAATAAACATGGGCTCATTAGAAAGAAGAAAGAATTACGCAACTTTCTTAGGAAGCACTTTTTTCATTTAGGTCCTTGTTATCGATTTATTGATCAAAATAAAAAATTTAAAAATAGACAAATAAAAACTCCCAACCGCACAATAACAGCCTTTCGGCAACAATAAGGATTGTACAGAGCAGATAGCCAACATCCCCTCATAGAAACCGCACAAAAAAAGCAGACCGGTTTTCATTGGTGGCAGAAACGGAACCAGTTCCCAGCGCCATCTGCTTCAACCGCACGGAAAACGGCGAAAACAACAGAGTACTTTTCTTAATTCTTGCATTACTGATGACAAAATTAATTCAAAGTTTTGATTTATTAAAAAAAAAAATAATAAGCGTCGGTGGCGCGGGAGCGCCACGCGCCGGTAATCGTCGGTGGTGCGGGGTGCCATACTGCAATTTAACTCACGGCACCGCGCAACTATACTTAGAGAACGTGAGTAAATTTTGTAATTCATGTTCATCATCTTCTTATTATTTGGCACACGGCATCGCACCAACTATATTTAGAGAACGTAGGTAAACTTTGTCTGGAGAGCAACTGCACCGCATTAACTATAATTAAACAACGTGGGTAAATTTTGTAATTTAAATTCATCTTCTTCTTATTATTATTTTTTATTTAAAAAAGTATATCTCGGCAACGGAATGATTATAAACATATGTCATTGCGCAGCTAAAACTATAGTTTATTAGGCTATTTTTTTATTTAATTAAAAAAAAAGTGGCAGACTAGCCTTGAAAAGCGTTCTTAGAATAGAGCAAGAAAAAGGGGCGATTTTTCCCCGGGCGTATGTTTAGACAGAAAAGATGTGACTAGGTTGAGATGGACATTATGTGGATTATAGGAAATTTGCATTTGGTTTGGGCAGCTGCTCACTAAATAACAATTTCTACCATATGATAATGATTTGTTTATAGATTGATCTAATCACACAGCATTGTTGCATGTTTTTCAGTTCGATGAAATGTCAATTTTAAAAAATCATACTAACCAGCAATCTTTGACAAGCGCGGAATCGCCACTTTTTCAAATTTAGTTGTTTTTAACACATACAATTAATTGAATTGTAATTAACACTTTCTAATTGAAAAAGTGGCGATTTCGCGCTTGTCAAAGATTGCTGGGAGTATGATTTTTTAAATTGACATTTCATCAAACTAAAAAACATGCAACAATGCTGTGTGATTAGATCAATCTATAAACAAATTATTATCATCTGGTAGAAATTTTTATTTAATGAGCAGCTGCCCAAACCAAATGCAAATTTCCTATAGTCCACATAATGTCCATCTCAGCCTAGTCCACATCTTTTCTGTCTAAACATACGCCCGGGGAAAAATCGCCTCTTTTTCCTGCTCTATTCTTAGAGCATTTTTTAAGGCTAGTTAATAAAGATCAAGTGGGTTTAAATTTTATTTTTTTATGTCATAAATTTAAGCCGTGTGAATTTTTTAAAATTTCTCAACAAAAAAAAAAAACACAACAATATGTCCTAAAAAACTTTATTGTTTAAGTGTTGAATAGTTTTTGAATTACGTAAAAATTTGAAATTGTTTTCGTTATCTAAGAATTTATTGCAATTTCACTTTATACTATAGTCCATACAAAAATTATGCGGACTGGCGAAAAAACTTTAACTTTGAAATGTTATATATCCATAACGGAGGTTAGAATATGTGCGGGACATATATGGGAGCATAGCTTAGACTTTTGGCTATCTTTTGAAAAGGTTAGAAAAAAATGTTTTTTGATGATGTCATCACTACAACCGATGCGGTGAAAAAAACCTGGTCCCAAAAAAAACAAAACTTTTTTATTAGTACGAGATAAGAAGCACCGGTTGGTATGCTGTTAAAACACATACTTTTCTGAGTTTTTTCTGAAAGTTTGAGCGAAATCGGCTCGCTTGATTTTTTTATAATGCGTTAAATGCCCTCGGTTTTCGCGATTTTTCGCGAATTTTTTCTACGCTAATACACTGTCCGAATTATATATTTTGTTTTGCTTACTGCTCGAAGTGTGTACAATATTGATGTTATTGCTATATATTAAATGTCCCCCAATTTTTATTCCTTACTTTTGACCTAAAAATTTTTTTTTGGGTTGGCCCTTTGGTGATAGGGGGGCCAAACACGAATGCCAAAAATTTTTTTCAAATTTTTTTTCTAAATCATCAAAAATGTAAAATTTATCACATATGACGAATTTTGATATATCGTTTGTGTAAACAAACCTAATATTAAGCTTGCAATAAGCTGTATAAAATGACGAATTTGAAATTTGGAAGGATTCCAAGCCCGTATGCTGGCAGCAGCCAACCTTTAAATTAAAAACTTTTTCAAAAAAATAAGCCTTAAAAGTTTTTTTTTGAATTTCCAGGTTATTTTGTTAGAATAACATATTTTCAAAGTTAAAATCCTACTACAAAATTGCCAAATGACGCAGCTAAAAAATGCTCTTTTAAAAGTGTTTTCTTACTTGTAAACATTCCCTGTTTATGTGAACACAAAAACATATTTCTATTAACTTATGTCTCTCAACTTTTGCCAATATCCCAATGTAATTTTTTAAAGTAATGCTATTTTTCGTGTAAAAACGTTTGAATCCGCGATATGGTCTGATTTGCGTCATTTTATTGCGGAAGAGCCAATAAAAATTGGTTCCCGGAAATTTCGTCTTCTACATCTCGTCTTTCAACATCTCGTCTTTTACAACTCGTCTTCGGAAAACTCGTCTTTTGGATTCGATTTTGTAAACGCATTTTTCAAAAGATAAGTTCTCCTTTTTTTTAACTAAAACAATGTATTAACATTTTTTTACCTAAGCCTAAGTAAATGCCGAAAATCAAGCAAAATTTTTATCATGATAAACTTTTATTAAATGATTTATTTAAAAAACTGAGAACCTAAGCCTAAGCAAAACCTAAAAATCAAGCAAAACTTTATCATGGTAAATTTGTATTTAATGATGCTTTTTGAACCAAAGAGTAAAAACCTTATTTTTTCCCTAAGCCTAAGCAAACCCAAAAATCAAAGAAAATTTTATCATTGGGCTGGAAATTCGCATTTTTGAAAGTACGTTTACAAAATCGCATCCAAAAGACGAGTTTTCCGAAGACGAGATGTTTAAAAGACGAGTTTTCCGAAGACGAGTTGTAGAAGACGACATGTTGAAAGACGAGATGTAGAAGACGAAATTTCCGGACACCATAAAAATCATCAATTATGGCGTAATAACAAAAATTTGCATGACGTAAAAAAGTATTTTGGAATTTTAACGAAAATTTATGTTGCGTTTTCATGGGGTTATTTGGACCATTTTCTAATATTTTAAATCAAAATAAATTAAAAAAAAATTTAAAACTAATCTTTTAAAGTTTATTATTCTTGTAAAACTTTTTAATTGAAAGGTTTGCTATACTGCCAGCATACGGGCTTGGAATCTTTCCAAATTTCAAATTCGTCATTTTTGACAGCTTATTGTAAGCTTAATATTAGTTTTTTTACACAAAAGATAACTTTGTTAAAAGCGCTATTTGACCTTCTTATATTCTGATGCATTCCTAAAAAATTTCATTATAAAGCTACAGAGTAAATTCTAAGCAAGCCTAGGCTTAAGTTCCAAGAAAAACACTGTGAAAAAATATTAGTTAATTTTTTAATAGCATTAGCAATAATTACTTTTTGAAAACACGCGGTCAAACAAGCCAATTAAACTAGAAGCTAAGCAATTTTAGACCCGTTCAAGATTAAAATATATGAGATTATGATTGCTTGATAGTAGAGCTTATGATTAGACTTGCTTATTACATGCTCCAGCTAAAACTTAAAGCTCCCAAAAATAATTCTGAAATTTCTTAGCTCTAAAAAATAAAGTCACCTTGGCTTAAACAAGCATTTTATTTATTTCTATTATTGATTTCTAACACGCTTAAAAAACATTAAGAACACACTAAAAATATTTTATAATTTTTAAACAAACAAAAAGCGAGTTTTATTTTAGGAAAAAAAAGCGAAAAAGGTGAAAAAAACGATTTCACACCAAAACGATTATAATTTCAGGGCCGAGTCTGGGACAAATTTAGGGTCGTGACTGAGACTGGTCAGACTGAGAATCTAAACTACCTAATTGTGACTCGAAGTCGACTGACTGTCGGTCGGGTTTTTTTTATTTTTTAATAATTTATTCTTGTCAAAAAAATTAAACAAACATTACCTCAATACACGAAGTTTACAGAAATTAACATTTTACAATATCACAATATTAAAAAAATATTTTTAAATTTTTTAATCTTTTTAACGATCGTGATCTTTGCCGACGGTTCTGCCGACGGTTCTGCCGACGGTTTTAAAAATGTCGACGGTTTGATAGTAAAATTGCCTTAAAACCATTAATACCTAAAAAAACTGTCGGCACTAAGAATATAGATAAAATATATCATTCTACGCAAAATGAAACTTAAATTTTGAAGAATTATTTGCAAAATAGCATAAAATATTATTTTGAAAACCGTCGGGGAGTTGCCGACGGTTTGTATTTTCAAGCAGGAAGAGGGTAACAGCTTACAGCCACTAATAATGTGGGGGGCGGGAAGACATTTAAAAACCGTCACAAGTCTGTTTCTACAATTGAGTGCCCTAGCAATACGTAACTAACGAAGAGCAACAAAAAAAGTGACCGCCAAAATAAATTATCAATAAAACAAATCTTAAAAACTATCACTAAAGCTAATGTCGTATTTTAATTTAGAATTAATTCACCCTATTGGAAAAATGATATACCACTTATAATTTTCTGTAAATGTGAGCGAAAGACGAGCGACATAAAGAATTGACACTTTATTGAGCAAAGAACGAATCGTTTTTGATAAACCCAAAATGCTAATAAAATTTCCTGCTTTTCTTGTGCCTGTTTTCCTTTGACGCGAAATTCGTAATTTTTATAAAATTCCAAGTGACAAATAGAGCGCCGGTTTAAATACTTTTAGTAATAATGTTCTTTTCTCAAAATATTCAACTCTGGAACTTAAAAAAGATGCAGCTTCAGGGTTGGTCCATTAATTGAGTAATTTTAGTAAAAAAAACCCTAAGTACCTTAATTGTTTCATTTGTTCGTTCATTTTTTATTTTCATTTTTTTAAACAAAAGAAATAATAAACTTTAGCAAAAGAGAAAAACAAAATTTTAGCGACTAAGCAAAAAAATAAATTGTAAAAAGTCGTTTGCGAAACATTGTTTAAAATTAAACGTACAGCGCTTAATTTTTTCTTAAAGACTGCTTCATACTTATGAATAAAACGTCCTTTGAACAAAGACCAAAGAGAATTTAGAAAAGCCAAAACGCGTTTTGGAGAAGCCCAAAACGTCCTTTGGGCTTTTTCCTTTGGACGAAGTATGAATGCTACTTAAAATTTCTCCTTTCGGAAGAAAAGTTTCCAAAGGACAAAAAAGTATTAGGTCGTCCTTTTGAATTTTGTCCTTTGGACAAAGTCCAAAGGAGGTTTTTACGCTGTATTTGTCCCTTTGGATCAAAGTCGAAAAGGACTTTGTTTTTGGTCTTTTTCCAAGCACCTTTTGTCCTTTGAACTCTGTCCAAAGTACGTTTTGTCATAAGTATGAACCAGCCTTAACACTGAGATCACTTTTCAATAAATTTTGGTCCATAACAAAATTCTCTGATTCAAATTAGTCCATTTTTATTCACTTTAAATATAAAAATAAAAACCTCCTAAATCTCTAAACAAATGATATTTGTTTTAAATTTAAATTCAAAACTATATATTGATTTTTAATTCTACTAAAGATAAATTTTATCAGGGTGAAAATAGATGAGGGGAACGGGACACGAGGGTACTGGACACGAGGGTACTGGACACGAGGGTACTGGACACGAGGGTACTGGACACGAGGGTACTGGACACGAAGGTACTGGGCTTAAAAAAATTGCGTTCACCACAACCTGGCAGCAAAATCGATTAATTATGCAAGGGGGACACGAGGGTACTGGACACGAGGGTACTGACGAGCAAAAAACATAACCTTCCCGCATAAAGCGAAATAAACTTATTGCATAACAATAAGTTTATTTCGCTTAACAACAACAACAACAATTTAACAACAATTTAAATATCATTTAGTAGTTTGACTGACTTATAAAAGAGGATTATAAAAATAAAATTATTGAGAAGACATAAAACAAAAATAATAATTTCATAACATTAAAACATTTTCGTGTAAATTGTAACATTTTCGTGAATTTTTTTATATAATAACTAGCTTTAAAAATCTTGAGAACTATGTGACGACTTGAAAGATAATACGCATTAAGGTTGCTGTTATGCTTTGATTGTGCTGTCAAAACATTTTTGTGGTTATTTTTTGTGGTGTGGTGAAAAAAAATGAATTCTTAAAAATGCCTTAACGGAAAAAATAACTGCACAAATAATTGCAAATAAAACATTTTAGTAAAATATTTTCCGAAAAACAATTGCTTGCTTTTTTTTAGCAGTAAATTATTCGTATTTTTAAAAAGCACACTATTATTGAAATATTATGATAAAGTTTAGCTTAATTTTTGGGTTTTGCTTAGGCTTAGGAAAATAAAGTTTACCGTGCAATGGGTTTTGAAGACTCCCAAAGATCCGTTGTCGGATTATTTACCTCACGACTTTATACTTAGATTTAAATGTATAAAATAGTATACATGAAAAATCTAACAATTGTATGTTTTTGGGTTTTAAAAGGACTCCTTTAAATCGGGATTTTGTTATGGCCAATTGTTTTAAATGATCAACATGTTAAGGTGGTTCATCTTAAAATAAACTTCCTTTGGAAAGCCTAGGATAGTGGAAAAGAAAAAAGGCAAGAAGTCATTTCTCGTTTGTCCAAAGACATTTCTACTGCTAAAAACGTCCTATTGGACTTTGTCCAAGGAGTTATTATTTTCTAAAGGACAACTTTTATCAAAATACTCATTTATCCTTTGGAATTTGTCCATAATAGTGTCGATGAAAGGATGTTTAAGTAGATTCATACTTCTCAAAGGATACAGCCCAAAGGACTATTTTAGCTTCGTCCAACACTTTTTTGCTTTTTCTAGCTATACTGATCTTCGCTTAAGTAAAAGGACGTTCTTTCATAAGTATGAACCCTAGTCTTTAAGTTAATTTTTACGCTGTCTCCACTTTAACGCTGTTAGCAATTTACTTCAATAAATGTTTCTTCCCATTTAAAACAAGTCAGCAATCTGGCCTATAAAGGTGTCCTTTTAAAACCCAAAAACATACAATTGTTAGATTCTTTCAAATGTATTCTATTTTATACATTTAAATCTAAGTATAAAGTCGTGAGTGTAAATAATCCAACAAGCCGGATCTTTGGGAGTCTTCAAAACCCATTGCACGGTAAACTTTATTTTCCTAAGCCTAAGCAAAACCCAAAAATTAAGCTAAACTTTATCATAATATTTTAATAATAGTGTGCTTTTTAAAAATACCGAATAATTTACTGCTAAAAAAAAGCAAGCAATTGTTTTTTGGAAAATATTTTACTAAAATGTTTTATTTGCAATTATTTGTGCAGTTATTTTTTCCGTTAAGGCATTTTTAAGAATTCATTTTTTTTTCACCACACCACGAAAAATAACCACAAAAAAGTTTTGACAGCACAATCAAAGCATAACAGCAACCTTAATGCGTATTATCTTTCAAGTCGTCACATAGATTCGCAAGATTTTTAAACCTAGTTATTATATAAAAAAATTCACGAAAATGTGTACAAATTACATGAAAATGTTTTAATGTTATGAAATTATTATTTTTGTTTTATGTCTTCTCAATAATTTTATTTTTATAATCCTCTTTTATAAGTCAGTCACATCAGTCAAACTACTAAATGATATTTAAATTGTTGTTAAATTGTTGTTGTTGTTGTTAAGCGAAATAAACTTATTGTTATGCAATAAGTTTATTTCGCTTTATGCGGGAAGGTTATGTTTTTTGCTCGTCAGTACCCTCGTGTCCAGTACCCTCGTGTCCCCCTTGCATAATTAATCGATTTTGCTGCCAGGTTGTGGTGAACGCAATTTTTTTAAGCCCAGTACCTTCGTGTCCAGTACCCTCGTGTCCAGTACCCTCGTGTCCAGTACCCTCGTGTCCAGTACCCTCGTGTCCAGTACCCTCGTGTCCCGTTCCCCTCATCTATTTTCACCCTGATAGAATTTATCTTTAGTAGAATTAAAAATCAATATATAGTTTAAATTTAAATTTAAAACAAATATCATTTGTTTCAAGATTTTAGGGAGGTTTTTATTTTTAATATTGAAAGTGAATTAAAATGGACTCCTTTAAAATTGGAGATTTTGTTATGGACAAAATTTATTGAAGTTTGTGATCTCAGTGTTAAGGCTGGTTCATACTTATAACAAAACGTCCTTTGGACAAAGGCCAAAGGACAAAAGTTCTTTGGGAAAAGACCAAAAGACAAAAGTCCTTTCGACTTTGTCCAGGACACGCGTAAAAATGTCCTCGGCGCCAAAGGAATGTACCCAAGCAACTTGTTCATACTTTTTTGTCCTTTGGACTTTGTCCAAAGGAGAAATTTTAAGTAGCATTCATACTTCGTCCAAAGGAAAAAGCCCAAAGGACGTTTTGGCTTGTCCAAAACACGTTTTGGCTTCTCTGAAATTGTTCTTCCGTCTTTGTACAAAGGACGTTCTTTCATAAGTATGAAGCAGTCTTTAAGAAAAAATTAAGCGCTGTACATTTTAAACGATGTTCGCAAACAACTTTTTACAATTTATTTTTTTGCTTCGTGGCTAAAGTTGTGTTTTTCTCTTGCTAAAGTTGTGTTTAGGTGTTATTTCTTTTGTTTAAAAAAATGAAAATAAAAAAATGAACGAAAATAAATGAAACAATTTAAGGTACTTAGGGTTTTTTTCTACTAAAATTACTCAATCATGGGTTAGCCCAGAGCTTAAAAACTATCACTAAAGCTAATGTCGTATAGCAATATGTATAATTGTACCAAGTAAAAA